>OZ018336.1:77023327-77213327 GCA_963969495.1 Ceratothoa steindachneri | reverse complement strand
TTTGAATGTTTGAATTTTAACTTTAAATGTGAGTCTATTTACGAAATTATTTTTTTCTAGTAACAGAAGATAGGCAAAATTCACACCTGAAACGTTCTTTGTTATCAAGTAATGATATGAATTTGTCCTTCCACGTCTTTTCGTTTTTCCTATATCTATCTATCTATCTATATATATGTATATATATATATATATATATTATTTTTTAAAAACGTGCATTATTTTATTAAAGAACCGTAAAGAAGCAACACTGAAACCTCTAAAATATGTTTGCATTCTACCTCATTGCTCTCTATGGTGGCTCAACGCGGACAAGATTATTTTTAGAGATCCAGGACTGGTGTGCGTTGTCTTCAGCATCCTGTACATGTCATAATCTTGTAACCCTATACTTTTTAGAGGTGTATATCCGAGTGTCTGTGTACGTTTGTATGTTCAAATAGTTACAACCATCATTACATTAATTAAAATGCTTGCCCCTATCTCCTTATACAAAGCTTGCTTTACTTATTTGATGAGTCGATAAAAGCTCGCTTACAAATAGGGAGCAGAGCAACTTCCGGCTTGCCCAAATATGGTCACCTCTAGGGTATTTCCCGATGCGATCAGGATGCACTGAGGGTTCCTCGTTTTGGGCGTTGATTAGTAAATAGTGAGAAAAATCACCTGTGGTCAGTGACGGAAGCCGTTGTTTGTCTTGAAATAGTCACCTAGATTGGCGCTGTCCCAAGAAATATGACGTCAATAGCTACCTCAGCAATGACGTCAGAGGGATCGTTTTTTGGAAGGTGATATTTGCATTGTTGGAACCTATGGTAAATATACAGGTATTGTTGACGATTTTCAAGTAATTGTGGGGAGATGTCTACTATTTGATTTTGGTAGATATTTTGGTACTTATTTGTATGAGGATCATTTAATGAGCTTTTATAAGGGTTCTTTTTTTCCTATTCCCGTAGCAACTGGGTCTATTAGGTCACGAGGTACATAATAACAAGCTTTTTTAATCTATGCTCACTTTTGAAAGGGTTTCTAGTTCTTACTTTTGAATTTTGAATCCTTAGAAGATTCGTAACAACGCCCAAAAGGTAATAAGTACTCCTTACTCCAGATTATCCAAATTCTATGAATTTTTAGCTGGAGTATTTCCTGTGTTTGTTTGCCACTCTTTATAATCCTAAATATCTAATTATCCCTTATTCTTTCTTGCAAGCTCGTTTCGATCTTTACATATATTAATTATTTATTATATCCCTTTAATCGGTTCGTCTCCCTTATTTGCAATCGCTTTTTATCTAGGTCACTCTTTCATTATGAGGTTGGGATTATTCTCTGTTTCTTTGCGATCACCTTTTGCAAGCAAACAGACCTCAAGGGAGTTCTGGTCCAGTAATCTTTAGTATATTTTTTCACTCAACATTTGACCTTCTTGAACTTTAACCCTCTCACTATCCATCTTCGCATATCTTCCCTTCTTATGTTCGTTGCATTTTCTCATATAACTCGCATAACTCAGTTAGTCGCTTTCCATCTAAATTTAGTCTTAATAATGAAATCCTGTATTTCAAAGTCTACCTTGAAAAGCGAAATCATAGAAAACGGAGATAGGATCTGTAATTTTCACTTTTCTCTCGTCACAGCTGGAATGAATATTATTATTGAGGGTATATTCCTATAATTTGTGATTGGCAAATGTGTATTTTGATTCTGATTACTACTACAAAGCCATTATCAGCGTGCATTTTATTCTGCTTGAAAACATGATTGAATGTTGATTGGTATTTAAGTCGCTGTAAAGAGAATTGCGATTGCTCATTGAAATGTTTAGGTCAATCACTACTCTTTTACTTTTAAAATTAAATGTCCCTAAGGTTATTGGGAAAGGATTAACAAACTCATTTTCTGTATCTTGATTTGCATTTTTATTCATCAGTATATATATTATACATATATATATATATATATATATATATATATATATATATATATATATATATATATATATAAATTAAGAGTTATAAATTTTTAGCTAAACTTTCTATTAACAATATGTTTCAAAGGTACCTTTTTGGCCCACGATAAAAATAAATTAATAAATATATTTTAATTAAAATTTTCCATTAAAATAACATTAAAGCATTACAAATTTAAATTATATAGACTATTAACACCAAATAAGTTAGCAGACTCTTTTCTCCTTCCTTTCTCTATCGCTTTGAATCAAGTTCATAAATTACGATATATAGTTTGCTAGAACGTTTTTCATATCATCGTATCACCCGTGTTTATTTGACTAGATAGGAAACAGCACCACAATACAATTTTAATTAGAACACAAACATTTTTCTGCGACAAAACTAAAAGAAACATTTAAATCTACGCGAAACATGACACAAGAACATAACACAACATAATCAATCATTAGGCGTCTGTCTGGCTTTGGTTAGGGTTGAATGGATTGTTGGTGGAATCTTTGCTATAGAAGGGGTTGAGGTTAAATTAATGGTTGGTGGAATATGTGCTATAGAATAGGTTAGGGTTGATTTGATGGTTGGCGGAATCTGTGCTATAGAAGGGGTTTCTTGGAACTCAGTCCACTACTCCACCGAGTTTTAAGGCCGAAATGTAAAGAACTTTATTGGGGTATATCACAAAGATTACGCTGAATGAAGTACAATACTCCATGCAGAATCCTACATAAGGGTTGTTTGAAAATATGACGTGTAGTTGTTTTCGCCTATTTTTTGCTATAGATACTAACCAGTATAATACCCCCCCCAAAAAAAAAATTCTGTTTACCCTACCATATAAGGTAGGTAAAATTCTTACTCCGAGATCATGATGTGTATATTTAGTGACTTATCTAAGCTTCCAAAGAAACTTGGTGTAGTCCAAACACCCCAAAAATTCATAGATACCACTAATTTACATCCTTAATGTGCTGGTAGAGATCTTCTGTAATAGTGAAAGGGTGTTTGTCTCAGAATTTCAGCTATTCTCTATTATGTTTCAATAACATATATTAAGAGTTCGTGTGGCAAGTTTTAGTTATCTCTACCCTATTCATTGTCTTTGTCCACTTCACCGGGACTAAAATTTTAGAGGAATCACTGTTCATACAACATAATCAAGTTAATTTCAGGAATATAGAATTTAGCTATAAATACATTCTGAAGAAACAAAATAATGAATCAAGAAAATTGAAAATCCTAGTAAAACCATTACAGAAATAATTTGTAAACGGAAATAGGAAGGTAAAGTCAATATTTTTGCGATAATTATCCATTAACATGGTTACAGAAGTGTGTAATAAAATATAATGCATCACGAGGTCATCTCTGAAATAAGGCTTTTAATTATGAAACTATGAACTTAGCTGTGAGCAAGTATACAAACGTTCCGATTGAGGGATTTTTGACTGTTCTTGAGGGAAATGTCTTCCTGCTTGTTTATAATTACTCCGTTTCTTTTCTGTTTACTTTTTACATTGCTCACTCATTTCCTTGCCACCTTTACCTTGGCTTCATATATGGTTGAAAAATAAAATCACACAAAGAATTGGATTGGAGATAATAAATGGTTCGCTAAGGATGAATAGTTGTCTGTAGAGGTATATTTTAACATACATGTGTAGATAGCTTATACAAAAAAAGTTTGCAAGATTGAGTGTATACAAGTGTGTTTAGGCAAATATTTATTACAACCCTAAGTAGCGGAACCTCTCATAAAGGAGTAATTCTCTCAAAGCTTCATGAAAGGTTAGGAATCTATATGTGACGAGGGTACCGGAAATCGATTGTGACGTCATGGATCCCTTTGGCTTTTTCTGTCGAAACAACATGACGTCATTGATGACGCTGCAACGTGGAAGGTGGTAATTTACTTTCCGTCACTTTGTATCCACCATCATTTTTCCCACTTCTTCCATAATCTGTAAAAAGAAAGAATCATATTATTTTCTCCCTCCTTTACACCATCTTCTTCATATTGTTATGCGAGGGGGTCTTCAAAACGTTCGTATAAAAATGAAATAAAATTAAAACAAAAGAAATTAGAAATTTTAATTTTCAACATAAGCTCTATTGAGGTCCAAACACTTTTGCAAGTGATGATACAATCTATATAAACCATTCCTATAAAATTAAAGACTTTGAGAATTAAACCAATATAAAAAAAGTCCTTTTAATATCATCATCAGAAGAAAAACGACTGCAATGGGATGACATAGATCCATCCGAGTCTTTTCCCCAAACTCCTTTTTCTTCTTCTGATAATATCAAAAGAACTGTTTTAACTTGGTTTAATTCTCAAAGTCCTCAATTTTATTGAAATGGTTTAAATTGATTGTATCATTACTTGCAAAAAGTGTTTTGACCTCAATGGAGATAATTCTTTTTGTTTTATTTTTATTAATTTTTTTCTATGAACTTTTTGAATAACTCTCATATATATATATATATATATATATATATATATATATATATATATATGTGTGTGTGTGTGTGTGTGTGTGTACTGAGGGATGGATGACATAAAACATACAGTATCATCAAGAGTACCCTTCGTTAAATAAACCAAATATACAGATACATATCATACATGTCTATGGCCTTTATGAATATATCTAAACAATATTCATACTGAACTCAATACCTCAGAATCCAATTCACTTGTCATCGTAAACTCGCCCACAACCTTCTTAAAACTTAACACACTATTACTCTTTACAACTTCAAAAGGCAATCCAATCAAGCAAGCAACTATTTCAATGCTAAATGAAATCTTCGACCTATGTTACCAGCCTCCTTTTGATTTTAAAGCTATGGCCCTGAGTCCTTTAATTTAAAGGGAGCGCTTTCCTGATCTTATCATTTGCAGAGCCAAATTTCAAACACCTTAAATCTCTCTCCTACCAACGAGCAGCAGGCACAAAGCGCGCATCAAGCATTCTATCGGGGTAATTAAGACTTATAAGCTCCAAGATCAATTTTACTTGCGTTAAATTGTACCACCTTGAGATGTGTCTTATTTAATCAAAAATCTTTCCTATGGTTTTTAAGAGCAATCTCCTCATGTTTTTAAGTCGGATAGTTTTTTTTGCAGATACGCGTACACATATACGTACATATGTACCAATAGGCGTAAAGAATTCGAGTTCTTCACATGCGTATAAATTTAAGTCTTCACAGGCGTACAAATTTGAAGGTCTTTAAAAGCGTACAAATTTGGAAGTCTTCATAGGCGTTCCAATTTAAATATCTTCACAAGCCAAGCATAGGACTTTACAGGTCTTCACATTTGTACAAATTTAGATGTGTTCGCAGGTCTAAAAATTCGGTGGTCTTCCTAGGCGTATAAATTTGATTTTCACAGGTATACAAATTTGGAGGTCTTCATAGGCCTGTAAATTTGAAGGTTTTCACATGCTTACAAATTTAGACGTCTTCACAGGCGTATGAATTTAGACGTGTTTCCAGTCGTAACGTTGGGTGGTCTTCTTATGTGTATAATTTTAAAAATCTTTATAAAGGTACAAATGTAAATGTGTTCGCAGGCGTAGAAATTTGGAGGTTTTCACAAGACTGCATGAATCAATGGCAAATTGCAGATGGTGACAAGGAAAAGAACACTTGGGAATCGAGTGTTTTGTAACTTGCCACCACTATTTCGGTTTTTATTGTAGTGTTGATGTTCTTCTCTCCTGATTTCTGGGAATCGAGTGGTTTGTAACTTGGCCACCACAATTTCGGTTTTTATTGTAGTGTTGATGTTCTTCTCTCCTGATTTCGGGGAATCGAGTGGTTTGTAACTTGGCCACCACAATTTCGGTTTTTATTGTAGTGTTGATGTTCTTCTCTCCTGATTTCGGGGAATCGAGTGGTTTGTAACTTGGCCACCACAATTTCGGTTTTTATTGTAGTGTTGATGTGCTCTTCTCCTGATTTCTAGTAACCAACTACCAAACTACCATAATATCTGCTATTTGGTTTTTATTTATTTTGTAGTTTTTCTCTCTGCTTTTCTTTTTCTTTGTTTTTTTAAATAAAGCATATAATTCCCTGTTTATTGTGCGATATTTGTAGAAGTTTAAAATTGTGGTTTCTGAAGGTTCATTATTTCTCGTTACTCTTGCTTAATTTCTATTATTTTTTTAAAAATTTATATTACTTTTTATTCATTCTATTTCTATTGCATTCAACCTTTTCTCCTATAGACCCCTTTTCCACAATGGTCTCCGGAATTTCCTTTTTTTTTCTTAATTATCCCCAATAAGTGGCATATCCTATCACTCTTGTCCTTATAATTCTTTTGTTTTCCCATTCCCCCATTTTTGCGCTCCGGAATTTCTTGGTTCCCGATCCCCGTCACCTGAAGTCTTCTCTTCTTTTAGCTCCAATAGGGTAATATGTCTTCCCGACCTTTCCTTAACAAAGGTATCTGCTCTATACATCCCGTTTGGTTAAGAGTTGTTTTTTTTAATATACTCATTCCTTTCTTTTATGCCCATGTTTATTAGAAAAGAAATATGGGTTCCTTTCCTCAGCTAATGTCTATCGTGTGATTAAACTCAAGAGCGACGCTGTGGCACGAAAATGATAAAAGATACAACTCCAAAACCAACCCGGACTAAAATAAAAATTCAGGAGTTAGTTATTAATGAACGCATTGTTTGAGTTCCTATCTAAAATCAGGCACGACGATACATCCATAACAACCACTGAAGATGTAATGTAGACTCTAAACTAACGATGTTGAGATCCAGGGGGGAGAGATAGTCAAAGTTGGTGGAGAACTTTCTTTAACCTTAAAAGGAAGTCTCACCAATGGGTACTGAGCTCCTCTCCCGTTAAACGGCTAAATAATAATAAACTGGATACAGGTTCACCTTAGGAATTTACGCGCACATCAAATAGCACATCAATATTTGGAGGGTGTGTTCCACTGTTTAGACACGACAAATATTAACGGGGTCATAAAATAACAACGAGAAATGAGACCTTGGGTTAAGCGGAATTCGAGGCTCTGTAGGCAAAACTACTCGAAGTCGAAAATTTGTACTCTTTTGTGATGGGTACATGCTGTTCCTCGGATTTTTAGTGAGACCAAACTGGTCACCTAGAATCAAAATTGCACCATTCAGTTTCCTTTATACCATATCTATGCGGCGCTAGATACGCGGCCTAGAAGGTAACTAAATGTGGCCGCACACAAGGGGTTAATTCTCGAAAGTGTTGGATTAGGAGTCACTCATGTGTATTAAGCAGATGAGTGTCCATAACTGCTCCTAAATGCTCTATATACGTGATAATGATAAATATATTCTTCACTTGAGTTTTTAATTATTATTAAGGGCTATATTAAGGGGCCATTGTCAATTCATCAGTACCCCTTTAGAATCACAGGCCTTCTATCAGCCAAATTAGTGCTACAGTTGGGCTGAGATGTCAGCGTTAGAAGTTAAACCACCAAAATATCGACCTATTTTGTCACTTTTTATAGAAGAGAAACTGGCAACAATGGATTACTCCATGGCATTTTTTCTAATGGAGTTATAATTTATTTGAGAAATGGATATAGTAACAAACGAGGGCATTCCGATTATTTTTAGAATAATGAAAAAAGAACTGACTGATGAAAGAAAAAGAGTAGATAAATAAAAAAAAACAATAAAGGTGAAAATGATTAAAAATATCGAAATTGTTAATAACAAATTTTATTATTATTAAGTAGTGTTTACTCTAAAACAGCAAACCTCTAAAGTAAGAAGAACTCTAACCAACACTCGAGTAGGTCCAAGGATGATGTAAGCAACTCTGGATTGACCCCAAATTTACTGAACACTGGATATATAGTTTTGATTATGTGTAACTTGACTCAGACCAACTTGAAGAGTGCATGTACTCTTTTCCGAACGAAAATGGTGTTGAGGATTGAAGAAAAGGTAGTGAAGAAAAACCTTTAGGAATCTGTTTAAGAATTTACTTCCAGATCTAAAGGTTTTCCAAATTTCCCGAGAGGACGTTGGGAAAGATGACCGACACAACCCGATTTGGCCTACACTACAAAAGAAACCGGTCTCGATAGCCAAGACGGGATGTTCCAAGGTTTGGGTATGTTTGGGAGATGTTTGCCACAACAAACCCACATGTCATAAAGTTCAAGGAATTCGGAAGACAAAGCTGAAGTGTGATCCATAGAGGGAGTCTAAGTACTGCCTATCTTCTAATATTTAAAATTATAGAAGTAAGACTAGCAAAGACCCGTACATCCGCTCTATGGTTAGTCATAGGTAAATGAGAAATGTAAGGTAAGGAGGTATTAGGAGAACCTTATGAGTAAAAACAAGTAGTATAATAATCTAAGGCTTGTATTACCTGTGATTTAATATGGATGTTTCAATAATTAAATAGCTGTTTGTGCAATTTATTTTTAAACATGTTGATTGCCGTATTTTTCCCTACATTATCTGGAAAAGCGTTTCAATTAAAACCGATTTTATAAGTTACAAATGTTCCTACGAAATTCGTCTTATAACTCTTTAATTACAATTTATTATTTATTCGCTTGTTTTTTTTATTCGGTGCAAATAGTGAATCTTAGCTTATATTATCGTAGCTTATCAGACTCTTGAAGACTTCTATCAAATGGCCACAAAAGCGTCTATCTTCTATTTCTCTACTCTTATATTTAAAACTTCTCAAAATAAAATTGAGTGTTCTATTTACATGTTTAGCTATTTTAACTCCTTTTCTAAAGTTTGAACACGCTAGAAATTAAGACACCATAATAATATTCTTCTTACACGTTTTATAATCGATTGCCACCTAACGTATGATCAATGTTTAAATTGTGAGAGCCGTCGAGCATTACTTTGCACTTATTTAAATTAAAATTTACTCACCATGTAACAGACGAATTAAATATATCGCTTAGGTCTTCTTGTTTTTCCCTTCAATTTGGGTTGTGAAACGCTATATGATCTAGCTTTGCAGCGTCCACTAACTTGATAATCTTGCATAATAATCTTGGATCTACATCATTTACGAAGATAAAAAATAATACATGACCAAAATCTGCCTCGAGATACGTTTTGTTATTGATTTTTGCCCAACTAGACGATTTTACATTTATCCCCGTCATTGTTTATGGTTTGTAATTCAGTTCTGAATCGAACTCAAAAAGCTTTTCTATAACTTTCTTATGGGCAACCAAATCAACCGTGTTTATAAAATGTCTACGGTTGTCTGATTAACGACTATACTTTTAAATTATATGGTGAAAAATTTCTGAATTCGTTAAACATTAGCGAAGTCTTCTAAAACCGTGTTGGTTAACTTTAATTAGTGAAAGATTAACCAAGTGATCCACGATTTTCCTCTTACACTTGTCTCAGAAAGTCTGGTCACAAAAATTAAGTTAATACATCTAAAATTTGTGGGCTCAGTCTACTGCTCCTTCAAAATTGGCCTAATTTATGCTAACTTTGTCTTCAAAACCGAAATCAAATCTCTTTTAGACATTTTGAAAAATGTGGGACCCGTGAATTTTGGAATTTTAATTTTATTTATATAATGTGAAAGTTCGGTCTGTGAGCACTTAAAATTGTGTCCAGAATTCCTCTATCAACCTAGATTACACACATCCGCGCCTTTATGTACGCACGACCATGTGTGCATGTGGGTTCACGATTGCTATTGTGAGGTGTAATGAGGGAATAAACTTTTTATTTCTACTTTTCCTTCAAGTGGCTCTAGAAATGCTTCGTTCCACCCTTTTAAGCACAACTCTTTCTTTATTAATCCTTGTAATAATTTTTATCGCACTTTTATTTTTCCTTTTATTTTTTTACTTTACTGATGACCACGACCGACAAATGACTGTTTTCTTTATCTTTACAAAGAATCAAGTCACCCTCTTATCACCTTCGCTCCATTCAACTAACATAAATCACCCTTCGCTTCACTGCACCACTTGGCAAGTAAAGACCAAGTTTGGGCTGTCCAAACATGTCGAAAGTTACGGTAGTTCACACCTAGATTTTGGAGGCAATGAGTTGCAATATGTATGAACATTATAGAAATACTGAACCTTGAGTATTTTCTTTTTATTTGGTAGTTAGGTTCCCCTTTAGCATATGGGCTTGAGGACAGGTGGAATAAAAATGGTATTGAAGTATGGGCGAAGAGTGAGAGCAGGATTAAGGATGTTTCTCGTTCATGACACACTTTGTTTCCTCTCAATTAGCTTTAGGGAGTATATATTTATTTAGTTAAATAAATAAAACCAACAACAGATTCTCTGTTTGAGAGGTTCCAAAAAACTTCTTTAACAAAGTGTTGTTGCTGGAGGAAGTAAAAATGTGTGAACGGCAGACAGCTTGCAGAGCAATAACAAGAAGATTCGTTCAGCGACTGGTGCCTGGAGGGCAAACAACTCTCGTAATGCCCATATTCCGAAACGGAGGCAGACTACCTTGCGGATCCAGGTCAATGAGAGCGACGCGGGAACAGGAGGGTATAAATTCGCGCATAAAACTGGGAGAGCGCATATGAGCACCTTTAGCGAAGGAGTGATTTAAAATTCTCCAAGTCAGGTTGTCCGTTTATCTTGTCATTATCAATCTTCACTTTAGTGGTTTTATTGGGATTCTCCTGAAATTGGAAATTTTGTGAACAAAGAAACTATCTATCACTTCCACATTTTGCAAACGTGTGTATATACGAGTACTCCTGCATATATACAGAAAAAAGGTACATCTACATAATTGAAATAGACAAAAAAATATGTATGGATTTCTTCTTATAAATTCCTCAAATGCATTACGCAGACGCATGAGGAATGGTAAACAAAAATTACTTGATGCAGAATTACATACACAAAAAAGGCACCAAATCCTCCCCCGCCCCCCTAACCGGCGGCTACACGGACGGCCTCCAAATTTGGCATCTTCTTGAAAATCGAAGTACCTTTTGTGCTTTTGATCACTTTTCAATTTGCTTCGAGTAAAAGCCCCATTTTCGCAGTGTTGCCTCTCCTACAATTGACACCCCCTCGGAAAGTGTCTGGTGTAGCTTGGGTAACACTGCTCCAGGTGATATCTTGAGGACAGCGTGCCCTGCTGTCCCTAATGTCAGCAATAAACGAAATCCCCATTTACCATCGTCTCTTTTTTTACGATCTAGGTCCAAGTGTTTATGTGGCTTACCTGCGTCAATTATCTGTCGCGGACAGGAAGACAAACAGAGGGGAGAGCGATCCCTTAATCCGTTATTGCCTGTCTTAAATCTCATTTATCTTCTTTGTTTTTCGTTTTTTTGTTCCTTTCTTCTGTTTCTTCCTCAAAATCAATCAATAGTATCATGCCATTTTCCCCTCTCGCTTCCTGTGTCTGCTCAATTACGATTTTTATACTATCTGTAGGGGAAAAAGCAGAACAAGCAGTTACTAATCTATTTTACAGTATACATACGTACAAGATGTTTAATAACTATGAGAACTTAAACAAAATGTAAGAATTTTAAAGATGTAAACTAACAGAGAATATATATGATAAGGTTAAAAATCGAAAATTTAACTTAATATTCAATTCTTGCTGGGATTCGCCTGTTAAGTTTGAGATATTCATGTTGTAGCATAAACCACAAAGATCTAAACTTTTCCTTATTTTAATGTTAATTTTATGTATGATTACATTTATATAATTTATTGAATTTTCTTTTGGGTCCCTTATTTATTGGACAAGAGTGATAGATACCGGGAAAAAATGAATCGTTGTCATTTTTATAATTGCACAACTCGCTTTGATTTGTAAGAATAAAGTGTATTTAGTCATTGATGTTCAGAATAATCCACCAATTAATAATCTAACAGACAATTAAATTAAACCAACAGATAATTTTATATTTCATTCATAGGATAAGATCAGTTGTTACTGTTCTAATATGTAGTCTTCCAACATAGTGATGTTCTAATATGTAAATTACTCCAACTCCAACCTAATAAACACCCTTTCCTTGAAAAAAGATTATGAATTTTAAAAAAAATAGGAGTTAATTTTTAAAAGTTAAGGGTTAATTAAAGGTCAGTTAGTTTATATATCTATTTTTTTAAATCGTTAGTGTTTCCTTGATGTACATATAAATCCAAGTTTTGCAAAAGTAAAATTAACCACCCTTTATGTAACACACTAACCTTCAAAAGTACCCTTTGTTTAAAGTCATAGCCTTTGAATGAAATGTTCTTTAGAAGGTTGAAATTAAAGCGTACTCTATATTAGAACACCAACTATCTCAGTAAATCGCATATTAAAACAGCACCATGTTAGGTTTTGCATATAGCCTTCATTTTCTATGCAGTAACGTCCTTTTATGTAAAGAAAATGGAAATAAAACTCTTATTTGTTGAATTTTCAATGCCTGGAATTTTCTTTGTTTTTGTTCAGGGTGAAGCTTACATGCAAGGAATTTATACATTTAAGGGATTTGAGGAAAGGAGCGTTCCAGTAAAGAACGATGTTGTCAAAACCTTTGAGACCATTAATATTTCCAAGATACCAGCTAATATTATCTTCAATCCCTTAATCATTTTTTATTATATATATTTCTTCGGTCCCCCTTTTCGCCCCTTTAGCGCCACAATGATTGTTTTGTCTGTTACTAAATCTTATTTTAAAACATCCAGGTTCTTTTCCACCACCTACATGCTTACTCCCGCACTATTACTCCTCATATAATAGATTGGTGTGTTCACTCCATTTTAGGGAGAATTCTTAACACATTTGGGTCAGTGCACCGCAAACGTAACGTCTCAAACTCTCAACTTCCTTATCAATTCGTTTATTCTGACAATCGATTTTTTAATCCAAATGTCGGGTCAGGTTTCTGATGTGAAGGCAACAAGCACTTTTACATTCTCTGCCAAGTAGCTTGCGTGTATCTTCCCTTCTTTTTGTGACGACCCCTGCACGTTTAATTATGAGATTTCACCAGCTCCCGGTTCCTAAGATCCAAATTAGTCTTTCTTCAAGGTGCAGGCAATATTTCCATTTCACACTTCAGTCCTTCCGTTAATCCCTTAAGAAGCGACTTTCCTGAAAGTTACCACGAAATTATTTATTTTTTTATGACTGGAAAAGGAAGTCCTACAAGGAAAATACCCCATACCAAATAATATGGAGTCAAAATTCGTTTATTTTAATAAATTGCATTTTTTTAAATTTTATAAAGTTATTTTGAAGCAGACACTATCTCAAGTCCTCTCTTGAGTTCTACAGACGAGGGTAAAACATTTAGATGCTATGACGAATTTTTAACGGCCAATCAGAGCTGAGAAACGTAAACAAATGTTTTTTAGATGGAACCTACATTTACATCATAAATGCCCGAAAATAAAGGGGATAAATCGTTACAGGGTTACATTTGTCACATCATTGACGAACGTCTTCTCAAAAACGTTCTGAGACCTTAGATAGTATCAACATTTTTAAAAGCAAAATAAAAAAATGAACGTAGCTGAGAAAGCTCTACCGCTCAAAGAATGGCAATATAAAAAAAATGGAAAAGGAATCATTACTATCAATTAACTATTTGTATCAACCTAAAGTGGACTAAGATAGAAAATGACAAGGGAGACATTTAATAAGGACGACCATGAAGAGAAAATGATATCCTAGTCATTTTCAGGGCGACATTCACGAGTGATAGGATTGGGTTTACCAATTTTGATGTTGAATTATTAAAAATTGGTAACTAAAATGAGGAGACTACCAATATATTTGTTATAGGGGTATAATTCCCTTCCTCTCTTGTTCACTCTTGGTTTAGCGATCCTGGAAGGCGATGAACAGTGAGCAAACAAGTAAATTATAAATAAGTAAAAAAAGGCGTTCAAAAGAAATGGATAAAGATGAGGAGTGAACTTGCCTTTTGCATGAACTCTCAATCTTGATGACGACTTGGTTAAAGACTGTATCGAATCGCCTAGTAAATTAATGGCGTGCACACTGCACATACAGTAGTTGAGTGTTGTAATTACTTCAGCTTATGTGGGTAAGTAGGTGGGAACATGGCTGTAAGAGAGTAGTCACAACTTTGTAGATATCGCAGAGTTAGAGAGCGCCGCAAGTACTCTTAAGTGCTTGCGAGATTACGATCTATTACTTGCGATATAAGGTTAGTGGATGGTATGTGAGGTATTTCCGGTGGGTCAAAACGGCGTTTCGATTCACTGCTGTTCTGTTGGTCTTCTAAATCTGAGCGTGAGTTGAAGGACGATGGGTGAAGTCACTAAGATAAGAGACCAGGAAGATGTTTTTCGGGGTTTTTTTAAACCTTCTTACTTCTCCCAACTGGGCATGATAGCCTCGCTTGTGTGGATGTGCACGGTTTCATTCTCATGGGGTCGTTATTTGTTCAGCTATGCTTGAATCATCGTAAATCGGCGACTTTGTGGTAGCCTATAAGTCACGCTTCTCAATAGGCCTATCTGTCCATTTCCTTTCTAAATAGGCCTTTCTTTCTGTCAATTTTCTGTATGTCCATTTTGCCTCTCCACGGCTCTTTCTCCATGTATTTTTCTAAGCTCTTTCAGTCTGTCCATTTTACTTCTTAATAGGCTTTCGCTTTGTCCATTTTCCTTCTCATTAGCCCTTTATATCTGTCCATTTGGGGGCTATACATCTCCACAGTCACTTTTTGCCTCACCACGTCCTTTTCTCTCTCTCTCCTCTCCATTTCCACGCTCCGCAGCACTTTCTCTCCGTCCATTTTATATATCATTGCAAGCAAATCAAACTCCCCTTAAGCCATCTTTATCAAGAAGGGCTCGATTCTAATAAAGTGACTTCGAACAACGCTCCTTTAGGTCGATATCTCCCCGCTATTCCATACAGTTTGTGAAACCACACAATACCCCAATCGTGGCAGGGTATTTGGACACCACTCACATTTTGTGCTGTGAGTAATCGGAACATTATTTGAATCTGGGTCGACTCCTGGTCAGAGATTAAGGTAGAATGAACTGATTAATCAACTATCAATGGCGAGTGTGTGGGGACGCTTTATTCCCCGCGCGTTTTATAAGCAATAACATAGAGTAATCGCTGAAAAATTGCGAATATACAAGCGATCTTGTTTACCAATGAGTAAAATCCATTAAATTACATTGAAGTGAATCACTATTAGTCCTTTTAAGGCCCAGCTGTTACGATAATGGTGCATATATCACCTCTCTCTACGCACACACTTAGACACACAAGCGGCTGCATCCACTCAGCCACCCCGCAGAGTACATCTTTCTAACCTTGGCCGAATATGTTTCTTTTCATAAGTAATGACCCACGAAATTAGGTAATTAGGTATGAGTTTTATCCCCCCCTCTTCTCCTGCTATTCACATATGGATGGAAGAGTGGATAAAAGGGGGATACAATTATCAGCCTTCAGTTTGTATATATTTTTTTCATCAGCGAAGTAGTTTTGGTGGGGAGAAAGTATTAAAAAATAATCTTGTTATCTATTTTATTTTTTTCTCGAAGGGTTTTGAGACTTGTGCTTTTGAGAATATATTTTCCTATCAACGAAACTACGTGTTTTTAATGATATTAAAAGTTTGGTCCTCCTCCAAATACGAGCAGTGGTAGTTGAAATCTTTCTCAATTATATTTCACTACAATTTTTCAAAATAATTCCATCCTTCCTGTCCTCAATATTTTTACTACAGTGCTACATGCATTAACCTTTCTGTAGCAGTAAAAGTCTCATTTATATAAAGGTCATTTATGGAAATTAAACCCCCTCCTAAGATCCCCGTACTGAGAATAAAGGGCACTGCAAATTATAAAGCCTGACTCACCTTCCCTATTACGATGTGTCAAGCATTAATGTCCTGCTGAGGTTCGTCTATGGTCCCTGGAGTCCCTCAGACACTGACGTGCCGTTTTAGATGAAGGCTTAGATGGTCTGATCGGGAGAAAGCCCTGTCGCACATAGTGCACTGGAAGGGTCGATGCCCCGTGTGTTTTCTCTCGTGTCGCGTAAGCTCGTCCGATCGAGCAAACTTCCAGCCACAACCTTTCCACTTGCATATGTACGGCTTTTCCCCCGTGTGTGTCCTACCGTGAGCCTTAAGGTGCGACGACTTTGTGTAGATTTTGCCGCATCCAGGGTGTAAGCACTTGTGAGCAGTGACCTTCTTCTTGTCCGTTGTCTTATTGGTCGCCGTTGAAATCTTTGGTTCACCTTCTTTGGGTAGGCCTTTAGGCGTCGGTTGGATAGCGACCGCCCTCGAAGGTTGGGCTGAAGACACCTCCTTAAGGGTGGTGGGAGTTTTAGAAACAGCTAGAGTGGGGGTAGGTAAAGAAACCTCTCCTCGGGTTGGGCTCGTGAGAGCAACTTCACCTCGGACTGGGGTAGCTAGAGACGACACTTCGAATGACTTTTGCTTTTTTACGGGGGGTGCGGACGCGGCGTTTGAACCCTTCAATCTCTCACTAACGCTCGGAGAGGACGGAGGAGTCATCACCTTGGATCCTTGCTGGAAAGACGGTCGATTGAAGGTACCTGATCCAGCGGGGCTTTGGGAATGATGCTGGTGTTCCAGATTTCGGCCATTTTTCAGTAACTCGTTCGTACCTGGAGATACAGGGGGAGATATCTGGCCATGACTATACGACAAGCAATTTCCCCTGGTCATATTGTGCGGGTATAGGTGGGAAGGCATCGATTTTGAAGATGCTCGGTCCTGGTTATCTGGGGGAGAAAATGATATTTGAGGTATTTTGCCTGGTTCCATGTGGGATACGTGGCCATTGTTCTGCTGGAAATACTGGTTTTGATAAGGTATCGAGAAATTATTGTATTCTGCTGGTTGCGATTCGGTGTTTTGATTGAGGAGCTGAGAACAATTGTTCCAATTCGTGCTATTCGAAGTTTCCATAGGAGAACACAAGATGTTGTTGGAGTCCATGGAGGATGTAGAAGCTGATGCTGTACTAGAGTTCATTGCCATTGCTATACTTTGATCTACATTACCATCCTGGGGAAGGGAAGGGGTGTACATTATAGTTGGTGGAGGACCTGTGGGCAACAGATGTTCTGTAGCTATTCTAGTTAACGCGTCGAGGTCCACAAAATCTTCAGCATCCATCGTGTCGGATGTTTGAATTTGTGGCGAGTCTTCCAGAAGATCGCCCAAGAGAGTGACTTTGTTTTCCATGAAAATATTGATGTTCAGTCGAGGCACATTCTGTAATGGGGTTTGGTTCTCCCGATGGATGTTTTGAGAAACGGTTTGGCCATCAAAGGAAAGCGGGGCTTGAGAGGGTTGGAGTCTTGTTTGATGCTGATCGTCTCCTCCTTGGAAAGTAGCACTGTTAGCAAAACGAGGACTTTCTTGAGGACAAGAGGTTATCGGGCATGGCAGTGGTGCACCCCTGTAAATTTGGTTCACCGTACACGTCCTCTGTTGCGTTTGATTACCAAATCCATGGCAGTAAGACTGAGGGGGAGAGCAGAAGTCCTGAAAATGCCTCTGTTCCAAGTTCCCCTGGTTGCTATTGTTGGTGTTGCTAGAGTTTGTGCTAGTATTGTTGTGAGTGTACAACCTTGAAGAGCTGTGTGGGGCCGTGAGTGCTTGAGATAAAATGGATGAAGTGTTGTTGGGATGTTGAGGGTGAGGCGCAGGGCGATTCTTCTCAGGGTCTTGTGCGAAGGTGATGGCAGCACAATTTCTTTGGTGGTTAGGCAGGAGCTGGGGTATCTGAGGTGGGCAACATCCAGTAAAGTCCATTTCTAGCGACTGGTCGAAGATGAGCCCATTGGCAGTTTCAATGTCTTGCCAGATCTGCAACAACAAAATGGAAGTCTTAGAATAGCGCCTGACTGAGAATCAATGTTAAGAAGACAGAGATAAGGGAGTGAGATAAAAAAAGATAAGGGGAGCTAAAGACAGAAAAGTAATCAAAATACCTAACTTATCGTTAATTTCAAATTAAAAACGACCACGAGAATGACTCTGCCAATTTAAATTATTTCAGGAACCAGAAAATCGCATTTTTAATACCTAATTTGTAAAAACGGCTATAGTACATTGAAGGAAAATTTACTAAGAGAAATAAAAAAAGAAACTTTCGAAAGATAAGGAGAAAGAAATTAAAAAAAGTGCATGAATATTACATCCACTTTACACCAAATCCTAAAGCATGATAGATGAATTTGTCTTCTAGGAATAACTTTACCCCCAAAATGCCGGAATAAATTTGCCTTCTTAGGTGTAATCGTCCGATATAATCCCTCGTGTAATGCCTTACTCTAAGTGAGAGATAGAATATATATATAACTATATATATATATATATATATATATATATATATATATATATATATATATATATATATATATATATATCGTCTGACGGTCGAAAATGTTCTCGTGTTTATAATGATGCAATTTTTTAGCCATTAAAGCTTGAAGGTAGAAATAAGTATCATTACAAAGAAGAATATTTGAAATTTTATTGGTAGCATTTTAACATTCAAAATGACGACCACTGGACTCTATGCACTTATCACTTAGATTAGCAAAATTTCTCATGGCATTCTGCAAAATATTGACATTGATGGATGCAATGATTTCTCGAAACTCATTCTTCAGTTCTGCGATATTAGATGATCCAACTCAAAATAGTCTTTCTTTTACAAAACTGCATAGATCGTAGTCTAAAGGTGACATGTCAGGTGACCTGGCCGGTCAGGGGAAATTTGACATATGCGGCATTAGTCGTTAAGGAAATCGAGCCTTCATCGTGTCATGGGGCACATACAGTATGGGATGTAGCGGCACTTGGTGATACCATTCGTCAGGATATGCGTTATTGGCTAAAGTACTTTTGAGCATGTCAAGATATTTGGCATCGTTAATTAAGTGAGTTTGTCCTGTTTCATGGTCCTCAAAGAAATAGGGCCCATAAATCTTATGTCTACTTTGTCCACACTAAACTGTTATCGTTGGGGAGTACAAAGCTTTAAGAAAGTGATTATTTAGCTTAGTTAGTGACCACTTCCCATAATTCAGGTTATTTGGTATGCCTTTCAGGAAAACGTGGCATTCATCACTGAAAATTACGTTATTCAACACTAATTATTTGTAATCGCAGATTTCCTTAGCCCTGTGGCACAATAACCTTCGTTGCATATCCTGCATTGAGATTTGTTGATGACATTGACTTTTTTGTGCTGTGTGGATTGCACCTGGCGTAATTTCTCTGGATTGTTTGTTTTTTGTCTAATCGTATAACATATCGTGGTGAAAATGACGAATTGATTTAATTATGGAGCAATGTCGAATCATTATTGCCACGACAAACCTGCGCTGTCCAAGAGTTAATTGTGTCATTTTTGAGACCCTAAAACAGAACTGTTTAATATCTGCAACGATAGGCTATCTTAGGCTGGGATAGATTATCCACCGCAAGCCTAGGCTACCTATGCTAACTAATAAAATCTTAAATATTGTTAATTGTAATCATATTTAATTCTACCTTCAAGCTTTAATGGCTAACCAATTACAGCACCATAAAAACGGAGACATTTTGGGCCCTCCCCCCCGGCATATATGATAAAAGCGAAATCAAAGGCAGCGAGGTTCATTCAATTGACGTTTGAGGTTAAATACGCCCATCATCAGAAACTGGCCCCAAAATACAATATAGAAGCGAAGCAAAGTTAAATTGTGATTTTTTTCTCATTTACATTAAACTTTGCTTCGCTTATATGTTGTATTCTTATGTTAGGCGAATCTAGGCTGAAACGTCAATTAAATGAACCTTGCTTCAACTGATTTAACCTTTATTCTAAACATTAAGATCCAGTCTCTATAAGTAGCCTCCTTACTAATATATATATATATATATATATATATATATACATAACCTTATTTATATATTTAGTGAGAGAAGGTTTACGTCCTATGACAACTAAATCCATCCATTGGCTCTGGAATATCCGCTGCACCCCCATCCTTTCATCATTCACAAACACTGAGCACGACGTCCTCTAAGGTCATTTTCCCTCAGTCTTTTACACAAAAAAAATTCCAGGAATCGCAGAAAACCACAAATAATTACAAAAATGACCAAATTAACTTAATACAAAACGATAAGGTTTAATCGACCTCGCTTTTACCACTTACGACTCTGTCTTCAACGATTGCAAAACACGCGTACACACGCACATACATGAATGAAGACAACAATTTAGGGCCTCATTGCCTGACAAACTTGAGATTTAGAAACAATTTAAAGACAATTATCGACAGAACACATAAATAACCATAGAAACAAGCCTCGAGGGGCAAAGTCTAGCCATAATTCGAAGAACAGACACAAAAATAATGACGTTTTTCTATACCGACACAAGAATACCTCAAACAGCTCTTATCTGATCGAAAGACAAAATTCAAAGTCAAAAACAAAAGAGAAACTATGGAGAGAAGGGAAGGGAAGCTCTTTCCTTTTGGTAAAGGATCGAGAAACAATTGTCTAGGTCAACTTTACCCCCCCCCCCAAAAAAAAGAGACAAATTAATGCTAGGCATTAATTCGAAGTAGAGGAACTTCATTACCAAGCGTTAATGGATTAATTTGAATGTAGTATAAATATACGGAGTCTTATTCTTACTATTGTTGGGGAAGGGGGGGGAAGAGAGTGTATTTGAGAAGATCCTTACACAGAATGCTTTGTGAATAGGCATGTGCAAAAGTAACTCCAGTTGAACATAGTCGTTATCAGGATTCCCATTATCCAGAAAGCAAGAAGAAATACAAACGTCTGGTGCAAAAAGTATAAGAACAAAGAAGAAAAAAATAAAGAGAAGAGAGATGAAGGTTGTTAGAATTGAAATGTAGAAGACGGGCAACAAACTATGATTTTTCACCCAGTGTAGAAAAAAAAGAGAGTGTCGTAGAGAGATGAAGGGAAAATGTGGATAAAATGAGGATGTGTAGAAGAATATAAAAGATACTAAGGTCCTCAACCTTAATAATAACGAGATATATTACAACCCCCAAGAACTAAGTTTGTGCAAAGGTTCTTAAAGCTAACTTGGAAGTAGGGATGAAATAAATATGTATGGTAAGTACTAACAATGAAATTAAATTAGCCTGGATGTATAAAAATAACGAATAAAAAATACCTATACACGCAAATATACAAATTATATCTCGTCGCAAGATATAAAAAAAAGAGGAACACTTTGAATTTCCTAAAGGTTCTTTCTCTTTTCTACTTATTTAAAACTAACCTGTTTACTTTTTAGTCTCAAAATCAAAATGCCCGAAATAATGAAACGATTTATGATGTCCAACCAAACGGCAATGATTAAGATCAAGCCATTTAAACTCGTTCATCTAATGATGGTAAGAAGGAGCATCTAGAATTAAAGGTACGATCTAAATACTCTTTGTAAGTTTTTTCTGACTTTTTCTACTTTACAATTTACATATATTCGCTTCCGTATGCAATGTTTACAATGGTGATACATGTGTGGTGAAAGAGTACCTTTGCATACACATATATCTTGCCTTGCTGTGTAAGTTTAATTTTACATTTATGAAAACCTACTCGATGAAAACCGTTTGTAGATTAAAAATATAACTGAAAAATACTAGGAATCCCTAAAATAATAATACATTTTACGTTTTATTTACCTTTTCAGAAAACTAACATTCGTTCAGGCTACCTTTTTATTTTTAATTCGTGCAAAATATTCTTCTTACAGCCGTCGGTCTGTGGAACACTGCCTAATGATGTCGTCAATTCGGATAATTGTGATGTATTTAAAAGGCGAATGAAGGATTTTCTTCTCTCTTGAGTTTTATGTTTTCTACTTTTATCAATGTTGCGCCCCTCGTTGGGCCGTGTAGGGTTTTTAGGTTCTGTCGTTTTGGCTGATGCCTTCCCACGGGTTTCCTTCAGTGACTTTGATAATAATAATAAAACAAATGTAAATGAAAGGCAAGTTATTGCCTTCCTCTTATTTCTTTGGGGTTTACCTATAACGTTCGATAAGAAGAAAAACAACCTTCTCCTTCTATTATATATGGGCGTAATTACATCATTACATGAAAAATATTTCTTTCTAACATTCCGAAGTTAGCTTTACTTGCTGGTGTGGTTACTTAGCATTTTAAAAGCACAGGCACACAACTACACAGCCTTATAAATAACACACGCTATTGTATGATGAATAATTAAAAAGCAAATTTCGAAAAATTATCATTAGTCTTTCTGGAAGGATTTCTTTTATTGGCCAAAGCGAAGCAGTCTCTCTCTCTCTCTCTTTCTCTCTCTCTCTCTCTCTCTCTCTCTCTCTCTCTCTCTCTCTCTTTCTCTCTCTCTCTCTCTCTTTTATCTCTCTCTCTCTCTCTCTCTCTCTCCCTCGCTCTCAATGTGCGTCTTTGTGTCTCTTTCTCTTAGTGTGTCGCTCCCTTTCTTTCTCTCTCTCCCTTTCTTTCTCCTCCCCTTCTACCCCTACTTCTCTCTTTATCTTCTATTTATCTCTCTCTCTCCCCTGCACCCGTTGGACCTAGGTGTAGTGATTGCCCAGTGCATGGTGGGTAGTGTAATATGTGTGAGATGAATCTCCATGAAAAATCAATTTTACCATCGGCTTTTGAAGTACGGGCGAGAAAGGCCCAGAAATACATACCAAGAGCCCAGTCAAGATGACGTCATAACCTCAAGAATCCAGCCGAAATCTGCTCGTAAGCAGATTGATTATTTTTATATAATAAACAAGAAAAGCATAGAGTGCATCTCTCGAAGAATAATTTTAAGGATTTTAGGGTTGGAAGAGCACTAACTTTGGTCATTATGACTTGCGTGGTTGAGGCGTAAATAGAATTGTGCTTTTAGAATAAATCGTAATTTTATAATATTGGATGCACTGCTGGAGAGTATGAAAGCGTGTCCAAATTTCAGACCTGAGCCTTTTCCTGGATTATATTAGTAATTGAAAGTCCGAATAATTGGAGCTACAAGCTGGGTTGTGATTAGGTTAGGGAATAAATTAGAACTTCTCTAGTATCATGCATTTTATAATTGATAAATGAAACTGATATAACCAAAACAATTGAAGAAAAATGGTTTAGGATGTTCTTGTAATTAAAATGATAAATGGATATTCAGAGCAAATAAAATGCACAAAACTGTATGTGTATGGGTCCAGCATTTATCAAGTGACGCTGAAATAGAGATTCTGGAATTTGGAAAATTATAATAGATGGTACGGTTAGCGTGAAGCACAGAGTGATACCGCCCGTTTCTTATAGCAGCCTAGGGGACGCCCTAGTCACCACCAAGGAAGATCAAGTTTCAGTCACCCGTTTCACATAGATACCCAAAGAAATTATGTATAATTCCTAATTTTCTCTTAAAAACAGCAAGAGATCTAAATTATAAGGTTACTGTTTCGAATGGACTTTGGGGATCCGCTAGAAATGGATGACTGAAACTTGATCTTCCCTGGTGGTGACTAAGGCGTTCCCCAGGGTGCTATAACAAGCGGGTTGTATCATCCTGTGCTTTCCATTAAGCGTAGATTCTAAAATAGATGGAATTGAGAATGGACATCAGTGGATGGAGATAGAGGTAGAAGTATGAGATATTGGATAACTAGAGATTTAGAATACCTAAATTGAATTTTTGTGCTTAAAAAGACTTGGGTGTGGCAAATACGTTCTTTTAGCACAAATATGTGAATGAATAAATAGGTAAATATTTAATGTGAAGGTTGTAAGAGAGATAAGTATGAATGAGAAGATGTGAGAGAGGTGTAAACGAAATAGAATCAAAATTGAAAGGTTGTGAATTAGAGAGAAAGGGAAGAGAATGTAAGAATGTTTGATGGTGGAGATAGAAAATGTCTGGAATAAATTTAAGGAAGTAAGAGTGGGAATTGGCTGTAAATGGATTTCGCTGAAAGTGGAAAGAGAAAAAAAACGATGAATGGTGGAATGACAATGTGAACCATGTAGTGGAGAGCAAAAAACATGCATATATGCATTTACTTAATAGTGCAGATGAGAATTTCGGCGAGATGTGAGTGAATGCATACAAGAAGGCAAAGCTAAAAGTGAAGTGATTGATTAAAAAGTGAACTGGGGCCTTAGGACTGGAAGAATGCTGTAATAGTACCATTGTATAGGGGTGAAGGGTCAGAAAGTTAGATGCAAGAACTACAGGGGGCTAAGTATTTTGAGAGTTTTAGGCAAGTTGTATGGAAAAGTCTATTAGGCGTATCTAAAGCATAGCTAAATAATTGATAGAATATTCGTAAAGAATGTTTAAAGCGAGTAAAGGGTTTGGGCTCAAGCATATGCTTTGAGGTAGCTCGCTGACAAAAAAAAATTGAAAAAAGCTGTTATGAGTATGCTAAGTCCATGGATCTGCAGAAAGCTTATGATATGGAAACATTATGTCAGGATCTAAGAATGTATGGAGAGACTGGTAAAGTATCGGATGGTGTGCAGAGTATGCATGTTGAAGGCACGGTGTGCATTCGGGTGAAAAGAGAACCAGAGGTAGTGGTTTGGGGATAAACTGAGGAGGGGGTTAAGACTGTAATGAAATGCCGTTATGGCTTTTAATAATTTCTTGGGTGGAGTAGTGAGGGAAGTACGAATGAGATTAAGGGAAAAGGGTTTGAGATTCATGAGGAATAGTAAATGCTGATGACTTGACCTGGTGCTAGTGGCTTAGAGTGAGAGGGTTTGTAAATGTTGATGCTAACCTTTTACAGCCAGTTAAAAATAACTGCAGAAAAAGAGTAAAATTATGGTGTCTGTGGTTAAGTATGGGTCGGAGGGTAATCTTATAGTCTGTGATGTTCCCCTTAAACAAGTGGTAATTTTCATATACCTAAATGCATCATGATTGATGGTGGCACAATAAAGAAGATTCGGCCAAAATGTTTTAAATGTTATTAAAGTATCTTGGGAAATTAGGGCGTAAGTGAACACTAAAGACTTGAGTGTGGAATGTGCCAGGAAGCGGCATGAGAGTATGTTGTTCCCAACTTTCAAGTGATGTGACTATGGTGTGGAAGAAGGAAAGATCCTGATTGAGAGTAGTAGAAATGCTTGAGTGATGCATGGTGATGGAAGGGTAGGTCGAGCGAGGAATGACTGAGAAAGAGCTGGTTATGGGTGATCGAGCTATTGCCTGAGTGCTCTGACATGGTATTTTCATGTTCTGATATGGCATCGCATGTTGTTACATGGTATTGTAATGTTCTGACGTGGTATTTTCATGTAAGAAGAAAGGATGGAAATAGACCTGTGAATAAAATGAAGAAGTGTGTCTGTCTTAGTTTATGAATGGTTGGAAGACCTGGTAAATTGTGGGTGATTATGTGAAGAAGTGTTTTAGAGAGAAAAGTCTGATGAAAGAGTATGTGCATGCAAGAGGTTTGTGAGGGGGCGTCTTATGGTCCCTCCTTAGGGATGAACTCTGACTAAACGAAGTGTTACACTACATATGTAGCACCCTGTCGCTATTTAGGTCCTTCTTAGTGAAAAAGATGTGAGTGGCCTTGAACTTAATAGGGCATAAGAGGGTGAGTAATTTTAATGGTGTTGATTCACGCCAATCCCAAATTTTGAAGTGTTTTTTGTTAAATATTTGTTTAGGAGCCCCCCCCCTCCCCTTCTCCCCAAATCAGAGAGCAAAAGTAGATAAAAAAATTAAATAATAAGGAAAAAAAAAGAGTTTATATACCGTCACGCACGTTCTCTTCCCCACATTACTCTCTCACTCTCCTTCCGAATTCCAGGCCACTTTACAGGCATGCGTACACACACAAATACGTACAAATATCGTAGAATTAAGTAATTAGAGGTCACGCAATATTCGCTTGCCTTTGGGAATGCTGAGATAAATACATTTTCTGGTGTGTTTGTTTGTTTTTTATTTTTGTCAATGTTTATCCTAAAATGAGAATTGAAGGCAACTAATTGCCGCTCCAGAGGCACTCGGTGCACAAGGATAAGCGAGTCGAAAACAAAGAATGAAAAGGAGAAAGAAATGAAAAATAAGTATTGATCTCATTACACAAAGAAGGAATAACTGAAAGTACTGGATAAAAGAGAATAAAAACGGTTTCTATGACTAGTATGAGGCTCATCGCCTATTATGATTCGCATGTGGTTGTGATTTACATCTCGATACGGGTAGGTTAAGTTTGGGTTTATTTAGGCATTCGACCAGGGTTCCCTGATCTCCACAAAGTAAAATACAAACCAGTATATATAAAAATAGGTAAGGAGACTCACAAAAGTTAACTGATCCGAAAAAAAATGGTAGTATTATTGTAGATCGGGAATAAGAAAAGTTAGGACACAAAAAAATGATAAAGGAAAAACGGAATTCCAACAATTCTCAAGTGTATGACGGACTGAGAAAACTGGAAAATAAAGCTGTAAATAGGAATAAAGATGATAATCATTAATTATGGAGTAATAAGTGGATTCTACCGGACCTTGAAAGGGAGATACTCACGTATGTATCATCAACAGAATTACGAAGAGTAATAAATAGCCAAAAGAATGATTACGCTTTATCCATTGTAGCATCCGACATATTACAGAGGGACGACTCCTTTATGGTGTCTCTCGTGTTACTCTGTTCTCCGTTATGGCTCCTTCGAACCAACTCCCAATTAAAATTACAATTAATATCTTTCTGTGCGTATTTAACTTGACAGTCATGAATTACATGACAGCAGTTACGTGTAAAGCAACGTGACAGTCAACCATAAATATCCTTGTGGAAATTTAACGCCGTCATGTTTTTCCTCAAGTCATACAACTTGTCGTTCAGCGCCGTTGTCCTCGTATCCTGTTCCTGGAATCTAACCTTGCCATAGAACTTGCAAGATGCAATGTTGTGCAACTTCGACTCGTGCAACTATGCCGTTTAGGACCTTCACACATTGGGCTACAATGTAAACAGGGTGAAGTAGCGGGACAGATTTTTCTACCCAATTTAAGCGCAATAGCAACGAAAGCATATGATTGCAAAAGTTTATAAAAATCTGTAAAGAAAGGAGTGAAGCAAGAGAAGGTGCAAATGTGTGGAAGATTAGAAATGGAGATCCCCTACCGATATTGGGACCGGGGGGTCAAACTGAGGATGCTGGCATCGAGAGGGCGCACAAACATAAAAATTTCACTTGCATTCCTTTGCGTGAAGTGACGAAGCAAAATCTGGTGGAATGAATAAGATAATTATCGTTTAATGGCACGGGTAGACAGATTTGGGGTGATTAAATACGATAGTCATTTTGAGTTCTCCGACTTCCCTCTCTTCCCATATGTTCGTTTCTCTGTTTTTCGTCTATCGAGGTTTAATCAAGGAATGAATAAAAGAAAGAAAAACAGAAAGATTAGGGGTACAGAGAGAAGAATAAGGATAATGAAAATTCTTAATATTATCTCATCAATCTTATCGAGAGCAAACACATTTTAACTCCAGAGAGAAGTGTGAACAAAGGTCTACGGCTTAACCAATGCGAAAGTAATAACCCAATCCAAGTATTTCTGTTTTCATGCCTTGAGATAAAATATGGGCCCCTCTCATAGAACGCACAGTGATCGAAAGGAACATAATGGTAGAATCAATGCAAAAATCTGACAAAGTTTCTGAAAGGTGTCAGACATTATTATTAGTATTATTATTATCAAGAAGCTACCAAAGCCTTCCCCCAGGGTGCAGATACAAAAGAATTGAATTCGCACAAAATACCAGGGGTACTGGAGAAAGGCAGAGGCAACAAAAGGAAACAGGCCCCTAGTAAGCCAAAATAATGAATGAGGAGTTACTGTAATAAATAAACATGTAATCGAGCTTTAAATGTAGAGAATTTAGGAGAAAAGACAAGATCATCTCGAGATGACGCCTCAAGGGATATTATCTCTAGAATGAAGAAGTCCGCTTCCCCTCAACCATTCACACAGGGTTTGGTGCTCCATCTTCCTAACTTCATGAGAAACATTGTGTGCTTCTCAAGTCCCGAAAAAAACTGCAGATAGACAACTTGAGAGTGATGCTTAGTGAGCTAAGGCTAGATAGAAGGAGACAAAGGATAGATTGATATTAATGGCGTGAACGATGTTTTGACTGTTAGCGTTCAGAGAGATAGTATCGAGACAAGAGGAGTGGGTATAAAATATACTAGGGGGGTCTACCGGTTTGGTATGTTTGACCTTCAAAAAGATGGAAAAAGAACAGCTTATACTCTTAGACACAGTTTCGATCACACAAACACAAAATACAGGAGCAATCAACTGAACATGAGTGTATCATTGTTAAGAAAGGAGAAAAAACGAAGGAGAAAATTTTATATATGTAGGGAAAGCGATCGAACCGGATGACTTCTATCCCCCCCAAAAACAACATCCCTTATCTCCTACATGAAATACTACTGGGAAAATGGGGATGAAATTCATTACCACAAATTAGTAGAAAAGAGGGAGTAGATTCGTAGGTACGAACATAAGCTTTGGATTGAAAATTAGGTAATATAAATGTGATGTGTGTGAGCAAGCGTGTCGAGTAAGTGTGTGTGTGCGTGTAAGGAAATGTGTCTTTGTTGTCTCCGTCATAGGTTGGTCGACAGTGTGTGAAATTAAAATCACATGTGAGTAAGCATGGATGGCTTGACCTTTCTGTTACACGTCTGAACTACTATCCTCCAATGCCTCGAGGAATATACACAAACACACATACACAATCTCCCTCTCTCTCTCTCTCTCTCTATATATATATATATATATATATATATATATATATATATATATATATATATATATATATATATATATATATGCATACATACGAGTTTATAAATCCTTTTAAACATTCTGAATAATATACATATATAGCAATAAACTCCCTAAAATCGACATTCTTCAAAATATAAACCATTTATCTCTATCTTTTTAACTCCTTACAAAATTTAATTTGTATACAAATTTGAGATTTATTTAGTTAATGGATTCAAATGTAAGGATTGGCTCCCGCCTGAAATCAGTAGCGTGGTTGTTTACACATTTAATTGCCAGGGGTGTAACTCTGGGGCCTATATAGGAAGTACCGTGTGCTAACTGAAGACTAGAGCTTGTTCTCATCATGGTATGACTGCCCGAAAGGCAAATGTTCTTTGTAAAAAGCACATATATATATATATAAATATATATATATATATATATATATATATATATATATATATATATATATATATATACGCGACCACCCCATTAAATGTAAAATTAATATATCGTTTGTGAACTTTAAAATCTTAGGCTTAACCCAACACCATACCTCGCTCCGTATCCTAGAATGTCTCTATATTAAGCAACGCAATCACTCTCTTAATCACAATTTGTTTTCTTTTCCACTACTAATCACTTAACTCTTTCAAATAATCCAACCACACAACTACTCTCTATTTTCCCCAACCAAATTCATTTCTCTACCATTCATTCTGTCTATATTCAACCTATTCTCCTCCGTGTGTTGTGTTTTTGTGAAATTTTTCTCATTCATATTTAACCTTTTTTCTCTTATATATTGTGATATTGTGTCCAGTTTGTGTTAAACCCTTATTTTTACTCTTAAATAATCTTTCTCCCTCTCCCTTTTGATATTTTAATCTCCTAATTATTTAATTATTTAATCGGCTATTGTTATGGACTAATTTATATCCTCTTATATTTTTCTGTACAGTTTCTGATATTGGACGTATCATTCCTGAAAAGTCAATTAAGTCAAACTTGCTGCCTTTTTTTCCCCACTAGCTTAACATTAAGATCCGTCTCTATAGGACCATGGAACCCCTTCAGCTTTTTTTGAAATTAAATAACTACCCGCCTCATATTTTCATAGGTTGCATTACGGATTTTTTTAAATACTTTATTTAACTCCATAAAATTGTTAATGTTCCCCGGGAACATACTATAGATATCCTTTAACCTTTTGGGGATATCAGGCTATTGCATTTTATATAGAATTGTTGAATATTTTAAAAAGATTCTATCCACATTTTAATCTAACACCAATCATTGTAAAGCCTTTAAAAATTGGCCCCTTATTTACTGTAAAAGACCCCACCCTTGACATCATTCGTTCCGGAGTAGTATATAAATTTGCTTGTCTCAAATGTTCTCTGGGAACGTATATTGTTTTCACGAAAGTCCTTCTAAGGTTCTCATTGATACTCACCCGGGGGAATCAGCTACATAAAAACTCTGTTATCTTATTTCATTCCCATTCATGTAAAATTCCTAGAAATTATAATCAATTTAAAATAGTATCTTCCTTTAAAATCTAAATCTGACCTCAAATTAAGTCTATTAATTAAATACAATCAGCCTAATCTATGTACTTCTACACCGTTATATATTGTTATTCAAAATAGACACTTTTATTAAACTAGCTACAAAGAAATTACCCCTAGAACAATCAAGAAGCTAACACTATATTTTTTCTTTACCAACCAATTACATAGAATACAAAATCAACTTACATTAAATAAAAGTTTTCCTAGGAACAAATTTTTAAACTTCATTCAGTCAGCTCACAGCTATCTCCGAATCGGATAATATATGATATTGTTTTAATTGCTTTTATCTCTTCTTCCAGTTTGACCCGGATTAATATCATTCGAATTTATTTTTTATTTTTAATTTTTTACTCAAACTACTGAAATTTGCCCTTCAAATTGAATTTTTTGTGTTATTTTTGTTTTTTTTCACATTTTGTATATTATTCCCCACATTTTCATCCTTAGTCGTTAAATCTTGTCATTGTTTCTTTATTGTGGGAACAAGTATCGTTTATACATATATATTTTTCATTGTTCTAGCTCATAAGATGGATCCAGAGCCCGAAACATGGGTCAATATGTTTATATACAGTGTGTGCTCTCCTTTTCCTACTGAAGATCAGGCTTTGATAGAAGCACAAACATTTATCTCTCTCTCTCTCTCCTGCTCTCTCTCTCTCACACTCTTTCTCTCTCTCTCTCTCTCTCTCTCTCTCTCTCTCTCTCTCTCTCTCTCTATATATATATATATATATATATATATATATATATATATATATATATATATATATATATATATATATATATATATTTATTACACTTCTTTGAGTGGACCCTTTAAACAACCCTGATGTGAATGTCCAGAAAATATTAATTGTTGTGAAAATTGAATAAATAGGTTTCCATGTCAATGCTCTATGGTTTCATCCTGTTGGAAACGGGCTCAGTGCGAGGGATTATAACATCGTGCCGATGCCTAACTTCTTCAAAATCCTTGTTTTTTCAACAAATGACGAAGTTATTAGTTAGGAAAGACCCTCTAGCGAGTGAATACGCGCCCTCTGAGACAAATTTATTAATATTGTATTTTTGTAAACATATGTATGCGCGTCAAATGAATCACCGCGATGTTTTACTAAAAGATTTTGGTATTTCGCACCGAGAGCTCAAGTTGCCTTATCCATCCCTTTTTTGCCGTGAACACGGGAAGAACAACGCTCACAAAGAATCAAAATATATACCCCCCTCCCCTCTCTCAGGAACTATGTTGTATTATTTAAATTAGTAATGAAATTGACTAAAGGTCATGGGCTTTGCCATACCTCATCACACTCAAGTTATGTAACTTGGCATTAAATTTCCCACAATTTAGTCCCATTGCCTCACTGTCAGTACCCAAATGCACTCAACCCCGAAACCTCTCCCGAAGGTGAAGGTCGAGCGAACAATAAGTCTGAATACAAACCAAAAAACGTCCTCTTTTTGCTCACATCCTTTGTTTCGGCTATCACGAAGCGACGATATATTCCAATCTCCCCCTCACACATCCTTACCCCATTCTCCCCCCACAACCTACTCCCAACATCCATCACAACTTCCCAGAGGGCGTCCATCGCAGACACGGCAGATCGACCAGAATCGGTTAATCTTGGAAACATCGTAGATTAAAGTAACCGTTCATTGCCCTTAAGCATTGTTCATTTGAATGGTCTTTACATCCGAGAATCATGTTCTTACTCCACAGTTCGTTGATCACTACCTTAGGGCATCATCCTTCAAAGGCGCCCACCTGACAACCCATAGACAGATTTCTTCAAGTAAAATGGCCGAAACTTCTCATTGCCGCAGTGTTGAACTTCAGAAAGTAAACGAGGTTGGGCTTTAAATCATTCACGCGAAAAACTGATTCCCAATTTTTATACGATCAACTTTTGCTAATTTGCTTTTTTCACATTTACACGTCGATAAAATAGATATGACAAAATCTTGCCTAATATCTTTCCCCATTTGAAGATATTTACTTTAGATATCTTCCATATCTACTTAAATTGTCTCGAAAAGTCTGGATCTTCTATACAAAGGTTTCAATTCTATGACATGACAAAATCGAATTTCCCAATGGCATCTATGACTTTCCTTGCAGAATGGCAGTAAATTTAGTTGAGTTGCGATTCATCCCGGTCCCATCTTACACCCTAATGTTGCATAGTCGGTCTACGTACTTGCCACATATTTCCTCTTCCTCATCTCTCCTCCTTTCCTTATGAACCTACTTTCCCCCCAAAAGACGACAAAGATACACTCGTTATTCTTATTTTTTATAAGTTAATGCAAATAAATATCGTCTATTAACGAGAGGAAATTTAAGTACTTGCCTAACCTGCGCATAGACAGAAGAAGAAAAAGTACAAGTTCGTACATAAGAGGAGATACATTCAAGACTACGAATTCAGACTCACTTGGGAGAGGGAATTAGGAAAATTAAGGAAAAAAAGGGAGAGCAGCTCGGGGAAAGGAGAAAAGTGGTAATACTGCGGTTTGCCACTAACCCGTCATCAGGGAATTCTTCGTAGCTCAAGGGAGGGCCTTCTCATCCACATCAGGGGAGTGTAGAACTATAAACCTTTACAGCAGGCTCCTGGAGGGAAGAGAGATGTGTTTTGTGTGCGAAGAATGTAAGGAGGAATCGACAGCGGTGTTTTGATGTTTGTTTGTTGACGCTCGTGGCCAGAGCTTTCAGCGCGTGTGCGGCAGCTCCATATGATAGCCAAAAGTTTTGTCCCCTTTCCTCTCGGAAGGACTCTAACCCGGTACCATTGCCTGGCAATCCGACACTTTATCTCCTAGGCTGGCCAACGAGAGCCTCAAGTGTGGTCGCCAAATGCCTTTTCTAAGTGTGCGAAAATTAGAGTCGATTCTTTGGCCAAAGATGAAGAAAGCAATCAATCTAATTCCGTCGCCATGAATCTGCAATGGAATCTTTGAAATCTACAAAAAAATACAATAAGATTAATAATTAATTTGATAGAGGTTTTCTTTCCTTCCTGTGCTATGTTTATGTTTTTAACTTCCCAGTGAGGACTTCTAGTTCAACATGTGATCCAAAACACGTGTATCTATAGCTTTTCTCACAACCCGCGATTACTCACGGTATAGCAATCGACTTTGCCAATTAGGAATTACATTAAACAAATTTTAACTTCGTACTTTCTGTCTTTTAGCACTATTCGTGTCATGAGTAGGACCAAGTTAGCTGATTGTAGTCGAGTATTTATGTCAGTAATTTGCTGATTGGCTTGTAATTTGATTAATTCTTAACTGTCTCTCCTTTTATAAAGAATCATAAATAAAGGTGTGAACTCTGCCTTTGGAAACTTCATTTCTTTCCAACATTTTGTAAACAACTTTTATAAAGTCACATATTTTGTACATTATTATCCTCAAGCATAAGATGATTGTTCACGGTTTTAAATGTATGTAAAATTTCATTTTTTTTTTATTTGTATGACTTTTTTCTAAATTATTGAGATATTGCTATCTGTTATTTATTGGCCATTGTACTCATAGGGTTTCTGATAGAATTCTTTCGCTCTTATATTGTATTCTTGTAGTACAATTTTGTTCTCATGTTTATCTGATATTGAGGTAATTTGTTATATGCGAATTGCCTGTTTATTGTTTCACCTGTTTCAATGATTTATTAAGTTTCAATATTTTTTCACTAGAATTATATTATACTTTCTATGTTCTTCCAGAATTCGTGGTTTAATAAAACTGGAATGGAGTACATTCGATTCCTTCTCAATTTTGTTTAGAAGTCTTCTGGGAGCAAAACTTATTCATGTACTACATGACCTCATCTTTGGTTATTTCCGACCAAAAAAAACACCTTGGGGATTTTGTGTCCCCGTCATTAAGTTCAATTTAGTTTAATAGTGTAATTTTCGAAAGTATTTGTTTTAGTTATGGTTGTGAAATTTGGGTGAGTTATACCATTCTTATGAGTTGAGCTTGTTCTTCTTTTGATATTATTATAATCTTACCCTTGATTAACCTGCAGTTGATATCTAGGCTGAAAGAGCTGACAAAATATATGTATTTAATTACATCATTCCTGTAGAAAAGTATGCGATCAATCTTATTTATTGCTCCATTTGGATAAATGCGTGTGAATATTTGGACTTTTCTCTTATGGAAGAATCACTACATAATGTAAAGGTTTACTCGTTCTGAAAAGTCCACTAATTTGCTTGCATGGTCATTTTTTTGCCTAGTAATAGATTTTCCTGCTGATCCTCTGGCATAGCTTTGTTACCGAATCTATGGATTAAAGTCACCTTGAATAATCTTGAACCAATGGGTTTATTTTATCAATATGCCTTCCCATAGAAGGCCTCAACTTCTTCATCCGAGCGATATTCGGTACGAGAGTAAGTTTATATCACTTGTAAGGAACTAGTTTGCTCTATCTATCGAACATTCCTATAATTTCCGTAATGAAAAGCACTATATCTCGCTGCATGAGGAATTCTATGTCACTATGTAATATGTGTGTCGTTTCTACCTTTATAAGAGTGTATGTAAGCGTTTTTTCAGTTGTACAATTCCTCTTTCTTCTTTCCTTTTTACCTTGTTGTGTCAGAAGTGGTTCAATTAGGTGCTCTTAAATTCTCGTTCGAGTCATTTGAGGTGTCCGAATATCGTAAAAAGTAGGAGGTCGTAAACGATGAGAGCCAGTTCTGAAACCTCGAAATTTTTCGTAACCTTTGCGAGCGAACTCGCCGTGGAAGAACGAAGGGCATGATCGGCAATGCGTCATTAGCGTGGTAGAGATGGGACGTACCCCGTTGCTTCGTTTCTACTACAGAGTGGTTTTAGCTTGCGGTCCAATTAAAGAACAGCATCGGAAATACATGGATATACCTGTATTATATATATATATATATATATATATATATATATATATATATATATATATATATATATATATATATATATATATATATATATATATATATATATATATATATATATATATATATATATATATATATATATATATATATATATATATATATATATATATATATATATATATATATACTTAAAATCAAATAATAGGAACACTTTTTATTTTGTTAAAATAATTAAATAAATATCGGCAGCATCGGTAGAGCAGCTTTCTTCTCGTCTCTCTCAAATACTATTTTTTTTGGTTGATCATTTGTCACTACAGTTTTCTTCTTTACATTTAGAATTGCGTGCCATTGTCGTCTCATCTTGTCTTTATGCGTGTGTGTGAATACATACATGTAAGCATTCGCAAGTAACTCGATTACCCTTAATTTATAGAGGAACCTTTGCTCCCTAAGTGATTAATATGTGTTTGTTTGTCTCACCCCTTGAAATCCGAGATATCCTTGAACATTATCGCCGTCACATCTCCTTTGCTCCTCTTTTCCGCCCTTGTGCTACCATTATGGAGGATACGCTCGCAAATTGCTCCCAACTTGCCCTCTTTAGTATGGTATGCGAGTATGTGTACCTATGTGTATATGTAGTGTGTGTATGTTTATTTGGTGGATGTAGAAAGGAATTGCGATACTTTGAGAACTTTAAGAATCATTTTTTATGATCTTCAGATTACTGCTCCATTGCCCAGATCTATGATAAAGTCCGTGCAGTAGCATGCCCCTCCCTCCCCCTCATGGTAAAGGTAAAACGTCCCCTTCACCCACCTCAACACCGAGTGTAGGCCATCGAATAGGCTCATGAATTCTAACCCCCATATGAGCTCTTGTAAAGATCCTTGTGTTCATAGGAGAGATATATAATCGCTTTCGGGCTCATTCGCTCAGCCCTTTTTACCTGGGCGAAGCGCCAGGTCTAGGCGTCGCTTTTTTTCAAAGAGCAGTAAAGTTCAATTGTACCCATTTAGAGCCCATTTAGCCATTCAAAGGCCCTTGTAAGTGATTTTAACCATGGGAAACCATCAATGCAATAACCCTTTATCATCTTATCACAAAACGCCACAGGTCTTTGGAGGGACTTTCCATCTTGTTTCCTCTCTCTCAAACCTGTTTCGATTGTGGTAGGTCCAAGCCTCACGAGATAGGTGGTTGCATCAGGTATAGCATGGCCAACCAGGCACCACTGGATATCTGGATCATTACCGTCCCTCACGGTCCCAATGTTTGCAGGATCATCTTTGGCTATGTATCTTCCACACATCTTCACTTTCTCCTCCATCTTCACCACGTTCTTTCTCTCATTGCAGCCATTCTGGAGGAGATTCCATAGTATTATCTTTGCTTCTTAGTCTTAATTAACAAACAAAAAGATGTGAAATACCTGAAATAGACCGTCGGTCCGAATGGGGGAAGGGGCAAGAATTATGATCACCAAAATAGACCGAATTCTTGAACTAAATTTAGGTCCTATTTGAAATTGAATCTACCCATAATTCTATGGGGTTGCCATCATTGGAATTATTTAGGTAAGGACATTGACTAAAATTGTTCCGGTGCTTTCTTACGTTCCTCTTTCCTTAAGTCCTTGCGATCAAAGTCTGTCAATGTCTAAATTTTTTCACTTGCCAATATAAGTTCTTTTTGAAAACAAAAATGTGTTTTTATGTGGTTGACCTTTTTTAAATCATCCAGTTTATTTTTTCTTTTCTCTTTCAACTCATGAGTTCTTTTTATTTGTTTTTATTATTTAATCTAACCTTCTCTTTTTATTCTCCACTAAGAGCAAATTCCCACATTTATGGGTGATTTAATTGAAAAAATGAGCGCAACTTCATCTCCGCTCTTAAATTTTTCCCCCTGTCATTTAAAGTGAGATTAAAAACAAGGTAAAATTAGAGAATCTGAAGGGATAATAAGGGATGAAGTGGAAAAAGTTGAAAGAAGATACAGATAAAACAATAAAAAGTTAAATAAAATGGGATAATATAAACCATGTTATTTTCTTGCAAGAAAAAGACCGAACAAAAAAGACCGAACAAAAAAGACCACTTTTGACTAAACCCTGTATATGGTAAAACACAACGAACGAAAAAAGAAAAAGACAAAATAAGGAAACAACAAAAAAGACAGAATAATGTTGAAAATCCAGCTGTCACGAAAACTACAAAAATGAGGAAAAAACAAACAAACAAAAGCAGATAAACAAAAATGTATCATAAACAGATAAATAGTAACAGAGTCAAACCCAAACAGCTAAATACACTCATTCACATACATACTTACACAAATCCCCCCCCCCTCCATAACCCGTACTTTTACGCAGCTTCGATTATTCTTTAATTTTACCTTTTCCTACAAAATGCAAAAGTGCCCATTAAGACTCTTATTAAAATATTAATGTCTTATAGCAAAGGTCAAACACAAAATGTTATCGCTTAAGTTATGACATTTTTGTCCATATAAAGGAATGGTAATAAAGTGCTTAATATACCAAGGCTGCGCGAGGAGTTTGAAGTTTATCGTCCGCGCTCAGAGAAGAGCAGAAGGATTTGGGCAGCGAGGCCAGGATTCAACCGAACGGGTATTGGGAGCAGATAGCGGGGGGAAGAGGGGCAATTTTTACTTTTTTAAAATTTAAAAACAAATCGTTTAACGCCCTCTTTCATCAGTTGCTTGGTCTAAACAGGCACGAAAAAGATAGTAGGAGATTAAAAGAGATGTAAAAGATGACCCGAGAAAGATCACCAGTTTTTGTGGGGCACTGAAGTCAGAAGGGCGTGTAACTTGTCCAGGTTTCTGTTGTGCTAAGGACATTACTCCTGGTCCACTATCCACCCCTTTGCATTCCTAAACGATAACAAAAGGCACTATTTTAATAAACACTATCTAGATCTTTATTTTATCCTGATACATCTATTACACAGGTGAACACTTTTGGACATAATTTCTGTTAAGTTCGATTTTTTACTTGATTCTACTTATACTTCCTTTGCATTAAAACAGGGCTCTCCCATGCCTCCCTACATAGCCGAAAATCGCATCTATCTGCCTAGCTGTTCTTCTATAGTAATACCTGAATGATGTCTTGTTTAAGAGAAGGAAAACGCTTAGAATAACACATTTATCAAATCTATGTGAGTAATCTCTCAGGTTGAAACGAAAGTAATCTCCAATTTTAAAGTATATATTATAAAGGAAAAACATATGACTATGGAAATATTTAATTATAAAAATAACCTCCATTGGTTTGTAGAACTTCCTTCTATCTGTCACTAAGCTTATAAATGCCACGCTTGTAAAATTTTAGGTTTTGATACAAAATATGAATCCAACTCGTTTTCAACCTCATCTCTTAATGTCAACCTAAGACCATCCAAATGGTCTTGTAATCCCTTAAACAAGTGATAATTAGAAGGAGCAAGGCAGGAGAATATGTAAGGTAAAGCAATAATTCCAAACCGATTTATTTCAGCAGATCTGTACTCATTTGAGCTGTGTGAGGACGGGCATTACCTTAAAGTAGGGTGACTCCCTAAATCAGCTTGCAAATGACGAAGTTTATTGCAGGTGCGATCAGCATTGTTTGTTCGATTGCTGTCTAACAGTTAGTAGTGGACATTTCCTTCAATATCCCACCCTACTCTCAACATGATATTTTGAGATGAAGTCCTCCTCTAGGTTGTCGAGAAATTGTGATTCCTTTGTGTTTAACGTCATCATAAAGGATCCAATTCTCATCACAAGTAATAAACCTGTCCAAAAATGGTGCCTGAAGGTGTCGTGAAAGCAATCAATCAAAGCAAGCAACACGCTGTTGCAGATTCACCGTGGACAGTTCGTGCGGGACCCATTTTCTAATCACGGGAACCTTTTCTCTCTTTTTCAGTTAGCCCAAGACAGTTGTATGAGTTACGTTATATTGCTCTGCGAGTTCCAAGAAGTTTTAGCAGGATTTCCTGTGAAACCAGCTTCCAACTCTTCGGAATCAAGTTCTTTTGGACACCTTCTTTGGTCCACCTTTAGACTGAAATCCCAGCTTCAGAAAGGGAAAAACCACCTGATGCCTCTTTTTTCATTTACTGCATTATCCTCATAAGTACTCTGAATGGAATTTGCTGCTGTGCTTGCATTGAGACCGCTATGAAACTCATCACATGTCTAATCTAAAGATTACATGTCTAATGTGATCTTTAGATGGGAGAACATCGGGGTGAATACCGAAGAAAATTATGTACAATATTTTTATAATCTGAAATAAAAAGGTACATTACTCATTATAGCATTTCTAAACGATAACAAAAGGCACTATTTTAATAAACACTATCTAAATCTTTATTCTATCCTGATACATCTATTACACAGGCGAACACTTTTGGACATAATTTCTGTTGAATTCGGTTTTTCACTTGATTCTAAAGAAAATGGCATCCTGATTTAAATGCTACAGTCACTTCCTTTCTATCACGTCATTTTATTTATGTCAGCGGTCTCTCTGAATAAGCACAATTGTATTGCTTGCCCATAAGTAAAGGGAATAGTCACCCGATTGCTTTTATTATTTCTTTATTTCAAATCCTAAATTTTGGAAGGAAAATATTAATTAGCTATTTTATTAATTAATTTTATTAACACTTTGACCGCGACTAGTTGAAGAGGCAAACGGCGAAAGCTTGTAACTATTCTATTCAGTTACATGTAAGACTGCGGTGAGAGGTTTCGTGCCGCTCTATATTGTTGATTACTATCGTATTATCTAAACAAAATATAAAAGTCTCTATATAAGGCGTTAGTAGAGCTTATGTAACCTTTTTTGCTAAGTTTGTGATTGTACAACTTTTTTCATTTACATACTTTTCTCTTTCTTTCAGATCATGTCTACTTGACTGTCTCTGCTACTTCTCCTAGTAAGTGTTTAAACAGCCCGGGCTCTTTTTGATATATATTTGTCAGTTTCACCATTTCCAGTCAAAGGGCAAACATCCACGCATTTGTCCAGCAAGCCTATTTTGCATATTTTAAAGTAAAAGTTGGTGATCAAGGCAAGTCTATGGCCCCTTACAAGTGTGTTGAGTCTTTACTGATGTGGAACAAGGGAAAAGGTGATATGTTGGCGTTTGGCTATAATTTCGCTAGAGCCAAAAGATAATTGCATAGAATGTTATTTTTGCTTACTAAAACCTTCTGGACATAACTAGAAAAACCAAATGAAAATTCAAGTATCCTCGTCTACCATCAAATATACGTCCAGTGCTCATTCAGCTGAAATCCCAATGTCAGTTTTCGTTCAACTACCTAACTATTCTATTTTAGATCCAGATAAAGTGTATTTTTGCAGTAATTCAAGGGGACAGTATATTTTGTATCGCTATAACATAAAGGTTTCCTGGAGGAATTGGGAAGTTCAATATACAACTCAAATAGATAGTGACTATTAATCGATAGATCAAAGAGGAACTTGTGTGTCCTCCTCAACAATGGAAATTTATATGAAGCAGTCCCAGTTAGGAATTCAGTTCTTCTTCCTAAAAAACATGGAAACATAAAGAGAGTCATTGAAATCTTTCAAAATCACAAACAAAATTGATCAAATGTGTTGACCTTAAAATGGTATGTTTTTTACTTGGTCAGCAATGCGGATACACGAATATCCCTGCTTTATGGGCATGTGGGACAGCAGAGCTCAAGAAAAGCATTCGGTGGAGAAGAATTGGCGTCTAAGATCTGACCTCAAATCTAGTGATCCCAACATTCTATATGAGCCATTGTTGAAAAAAAGAAAATTATATTCTTACATCTTAACATCAAACTGGCCCTCATGAGGCAATTCATTAAAGCTTTGCCAACTGAAGGCAACTCTTTCAATTACCTCCTTTTTGGAATCCTCTGTACTGTCAATTGCAAAAAAAGTCCACATTTTCTGCAGCTCATTAAACTGGGATAATATCAAAATAACTCGAAAAGAATGTTTGTTTGTTTATCATTCCAAGCTTCTCCAGAATTTTCTTGGAAATATACGAAGAATGAATTACACCGCAATTGTCTAGGATCTATTGGAGAGCTAAAAGACGCTCGGTTGAAATATGAACATCAAATTGCATTTTCTGCATAGCCATCTTGTTGAGTTTCCGGAAAACCTTGAGTAAGTCAGCGATAATCAAGGCGAACGATTCAATCAAGATTTGAAGGTCATGGAGGAAAGGTATTAGAGTAGATCCGCTAAAAATATGTTGGAGTATAAAGTGAAATTGTTCACATATTGAACATTCAAGGAAAGGTTTTAATCGTATATTTTCACCATAACTAATTGTACACTGTTTGACTTAAAGTAACAATATCCTTTGTATCAACAAAAAAATTGCACAAACATTAAGCAATGTTTTATTATTTTCTAGTACATGTAATTTGTTAAAACATTATATAAAATAAGCATAAATTTGTTAGATGCGGTATTTTTATGTTTTTTTTTATACAAATTGAAAGTATCTTGTAGGTCAAAAGAGTCGATGTGATAAAGAAAAATGGGGGTCCTTTTTGTATTCAGAAGTCAAAATTTAATCAAAAACAAGTTTCAAATCTAACTAAACGAAAATTGTTTTCTCCAGTGTTATTATCTAAAGGGCGGAAATATGAAGTGTAGCCTAATATTAATTTTATTATTTTCATAACACAATGCTATATTACATAATGCTTACATAAAAACAAAATAAGAAATTATATGCATTTTTCTAGTTTACACTTAAAAACTTAGACATTTTGATAATATTTGGTAGAGGTTTTCTGCTTAACTACAGACTACAATGGGGTTCAAATCTGTCGAACTGAGAGGCCAACGTTCCTCTGAACAAAACCCCTTGAAATTTGCAGACTATTAATCTTAAACTTATTCGCTGTATTTGAGGTTGTTCAAACTTGTTGAAAGGTTATACTACCTTTTCCTTAAGTGGCATCCACGAAGAAGAGGAATTTCTTCTTCAAAATCTGAAAATAAACAAGTTGATTGACCTTTACCCATCTTTAATGAAGGTGACAAGTGTTTGGGGACCTTTGATGTTACACCTGCACACACAATCACGGAAACTGTCTTCTGTCTCCTGAAAGATGTTTTATGTTCAACCTATCTCGAAGGGATGAAGTTTCCGATCATCTTTAGCAATTCTTGTCTGCTCACATGGCTCACTTTGGCTTCCAAAGAAATTTGCCTGGCACTCCTTAGATTTCGCTTGATCTTATTCATTGCGTTCTTAATAAAGGTTGAAGGCCTCATTAATCAGGGCGGTGTGTTCGTCATTCTTGGAAAAAACTTAATGTCTTTTTAAGCTTTATTATCGCTTTTTACCCAGTGATTTTTAGTCGCGTAGGAGTCTACTCGCGAGCGACTCTACATCTCACTATGTCGGGCGGTCGGTCGGTCGGTCGGTCCCTGGTTTGCTTTTTGTATTGTTTTTGTAATAACATTGTAACTATCCGGCCCGAGTAAACGAAATTTGAGAACCTTATGTTGTTTTACATTCTCTTTAGAACTTTAGAATGATATAATTGCTAAGGTCTTCTTAAGGTTAGCCCGGGAATTATTTTTTTTAGGCAATAACATCATAACTATTTGGCTGGGTTTAACGAAATTTGAAACCGTTATGTTGTTTTACATTTACTTTCAAATAATATAATTGCCAAAGTTCTCCTAAGATTAGCCAGTGAATTAGTTAGTTTTGGGCAATTACATCATAACTATTCGGCCAATTCTAACGAGATTTGAAACCCTTAAGGTGTTTACATTCTCTTTCGAATGATAGAATTGCCAAGGTCCTCCCAAAATTACTACGGAAATTATTGAAAGTCGTAAGGACATAAATCAGAAGAAGTGAGGGCACGCGACTTTTTGGTCCTCAGACCTTGTTTCAAAGTCTGCTGCTAAAAAGTACTCCATTGCATCACATTCAGCGTCTCTATCTTTCCTTCTCTCAACTTCTCTCTCTATCTCTCTCTCTCTCCTTCTCTATTCCTCTCAATCTCTCTCCCCTTCCCCATCCCTCTCAATCTCACTCTCCCTACCAGTCTGCTCTCCTCTCAATATATGCAAAGTAATGCATATCGGCAACAGAAACCCCCCACTCTCAGTATATTCTTAAGGGCACTGCTCTTGAATCGAGTGACACTGAAAAGAACTTAGGTGTAACTAACACTAGCGACCTCAAGTTCTCGAAACTGTGCATCGAGGCAGAGAAGAAAGCCCAAAGGATGTTAGGCTAAATGCAAAGTGATGCATATCGGCAACAGAAACCCCCAATCTCAGTATATTCTTAAGGGCACTGCTATTGAATCCACCGACACTGAAAAGGACTTGGGTGTAACTATTACTAGCGACCTCAAGTTCTCGAAACAGTGCATCGAGGCAGAGAAGAAAGCCCAAAGGATGTCAGGCTACATAAAGCGCCAGTTTGGATACCGTAACAAGGAGATAGTACTTTGTCTGTACTACCTCCTGGTTCGGACGCACCTGGAGTATGTCGTACAATTTTGGAGTCCTTCGTTTCGAAAGGATATTGCAAGGTTGGAACGCTTACAAACCAGGGAAACCAAGCTGATTCCCTCTATCTGACATAAAAGTTATGAGGATAGACTAAGGGAATTAGATCTGTTCTCGCTGGAAACCCGTAGACTGCGTGGTCAGCTCATCGAAGTTTTCAAAATACTTCGAGGGTTCGACAATGTTGACTACCGGGATATTTTCCCACTGAGTGAGAACAGAACGCGCAATCACGGCTTCAAACTTGAACTGAAGTGTTACAACCGCAATCTGTGTGGAAATTTTTTCACTTACAGTATCTGCGGTATGTGGAACGCACTTCCACGGGAAGTTGTCAACAATGAATCTGTTGACCAGTTCAAGTCAAGATTAGACAAAGTCTTGAAAAGTGGCCGTTTAGGGACGCAAAACAATTGAGCAGACATGTGCCTGCTCGTTTGCTAGTCCAAAGGTTCCCTCTTTGAATGGACCGTAAGGTCTCCTAGGGTACTTCCTTTCCTTGTTACTCCTTGTTACTCTTTCTTTCTCCTCAAATTGTGTGTTTAAACATATTATGTAATACATATAATTAGTTATCTCGTTATTAGAAAATATTGAATTAAAAACACATAGCCCATAATAGCAATTTTATATATTTATCATGTTAATAAAAATTACCTTTTTGAGGTTTTCTAAAAGATCCGAAATTTGGAAAGAGAATTAAAATTCCCCCTCCAGAATGGTAGTCATTTTAATCATAGGTTGTTAAGTTAACGGATATAGTGATTGACTCTTTAGTCTCCCATTTAAGTAGCTGATTGGTATTGTGGGGCCCTTTCTTGAGAATAATAATTAATATTACCATTTAAATCAAATACCGACGAGACATGTCGCACTATTTATCTTTCACGGTTATTTACTATCCTTAACTACTTAACTAGTTTCCGAATCTGTATACAAAACACTCCTATCAGAAACTACCTCATTGGTTTGCTTCCTTTCAATAAATAAATGGTACCTTGTACTTTTGGAACGAGTGGTTTTTCTCCTAATTCCTGAAATTAGGAAAAAAAATTGTAGAAAAGAAAAATCATGTTTAATCCAATGAAGTAATTATCCTTTTACTCTTGTATGGCGGCCATATATGACTTTCATCTCAGGATCTTTTCATTTCTGAATGAGAAAGAGGAAGTAATGTCACCACACTTGTGGTTTCAGTATGAAGTGTACACGTAAATTAGTCCTTTATCCATCTACCTACATACCATGTGTACATTTAAAACGACAGGAAGAGGATCGAGGTAGGGGAAATGATCGAAGTCTTTGAATTGCCAGCGCGTCAAAGTCCCGCACAGAAGCGGATATTGCGCACAGCAAAAGTGTTCAATTCGGAGTTAGATCTACATGGAAGAGGGAAGGGGAAGGGGGGCTTTGACTTCATCGAGTGACGTATGATGCTGTTTAATACTAAGAAGCGAAAACAAACGAGGGCATCGCTGCCAGAAGGTTTGTAAGATCAGATCAGTAAAGAAAGTGGTAAAGAATATGTAAGTAAAAATGTATGGAAGATATATAGGGCCAGATCTACCCGCGGGGCGGGGATGATACGTAATCTTTCTGATGTCCATGGTTGTCAATGTTCCCCGAGACACATCTTGGGGGCGGCATCGATGGAGGTTTATGTGAGACTGGTGCTCTTCAAAAACATGTGGGTGAAATTCTCTCGTGATAAAAGTCCCTTCAGATGGGCTACTTCTCAGGCCAGTGGCCCATATCCCGACTTAGTTACTTCTTTCCAATGCTCGACGCAAGATAGGTTTTCCGCGGCAATGCATTGGGGTCATTATTGTGATTTATTAAAAAATCAGGTCCAGCAAGCCAAATTTTACCTCTTTAGGAAAATAAGAAAAGATAAAGGTGGATAAGAATAGAGAAAATGAATAATGATTGATGAGTAAAGATGAAGAATAATATTTATTTTTATATGACCTTCTTCAAGGCCATGATCCTCTACAAAGCACTTATCGACAAAAGAAGGAGAAGTTTGAGAGAAAAGGTGGATCTTCATGGCTGAGCGAATTACACCAGGTAGATCATTCCACATTCTCGAGGCAAATATCGAGAAAACACGCTCGCTCATTCAACACAAGACTACAAGGAATATTAATTTGGGCAGCAGAGTAAAAGCTTATAGTTAGCGATTAGCCAGACAGGAAGCAGAGCGGTAGCTGCGTCATTCAGAGCAGAAGGACCTTAAATGTGATTCTGTATCGAATGGGGATCCGGTGCAGTTCGTCAAGAAGGGGAGGTCCACGAGGAGGTACGGGGGAAGCGCAGCTCGCCAAGCAAGGGAGGTCCATGAGGAGGTGCGGGGGAAGAGCAGCTCGCCAAGCAGGGGAGGTCCATGAGGAGGTGCGGGGAATGAGCAGCTCACCAAGCAGGGGAGGTCCATGAGGAGGTGCGGGGAAAGAGCAGCTCGCCAAGCAGGGGAGGTCCATGAGGAGGTGCGGGGGAAGAGCAGCTCGCCAAGCAGGGAAGGTCCATGAGGAGGTGCGGGGGAAGAGCAGCTCGCCAAGCAGGGGAAGTCCATGAGGAGGTGCGGGGGGAGAGCAGCTCGCCAAGCAGGGGAGGTCCATGAGGAGGTGCGGGGGAAGAGCAGCTCACCAAGCAGGGGAGGTCCATGAGGAGGTGAGGGGGAAGAGCAGCTCGCCAAGCAGGGGAGGTCCATGAGGAGGTGCGGGGGAAGAGCAGCTCGCCAAGCAGGGGAGGTCCATGAGGAGGTGCGGGGGAAGAGCAGTTCGCCAAGCAGGGGAGGTCCATGAGGAGGTGCGGGGGAAGAGCAGCTCGCCAAGCAGGGGAGGTCCATGAGGAGGTGCGGGGGAAGTGCAGCTCGCCAAGCAGGGGAGGTCCACGAGAAAAATAGATCGTGAATGATACTCTCGAAGCTATAGCGGTGGAGGTGAGACCGGATAAAGTAAAGAGACCATTGGTTGGCCTCATGGGTTTTGAGAGATAACTCACTATCAAAGGTGATACCAATAATTACTCACTCAACTTTATCCGTAGTCTCTCTCGAATTTCTAATTTTGTGTTATTTTATAAGAGAAGAAATTTTATGCTCTTGCAGTGGTAGGAATTTTGAAGGACCACTGAATCCCTCTTTATTTTGGTAAAGGGATAGGCTAAATCAAACCTAATAACCTATGAGTGACACGACCGAAGGACTGAACTAACCTAACCTAACCCAACTTTCAGACCATTTTTCGGTGTCACTGATTACTTTGTATACTTTTTGATAGGATTCCAATCATTTTCATAGTTTCGACATTAGTGTAAATGCACATGATCTTATTTACCATAACAGATTAGCCTACCATCAAATTATATCAGCGCCTACATCGATTTTATTGGAACACTACGTATCGCCATCTTAACCCCGGGGTATGAAATCAGCTAAATGTACAGGGTGGTTCGAAAGTCTTGTGTCCCCATGTTAATATTCTTTTAATTTTCTATTTCAGATGCCTGACATGAGCTCCTACAGGTTGGAAGAGAGGCTGATTGCAAGTATGTGGGCACATGATCATGTGTATATGTGTTTGATATTATTATATTGTTCCTATTACTTTTTATTAGGAGTGACAAAACTTTCGGACCACCCTATAGAAACGAATTTGTAGCCCCCAAGAAATGTGTGGTCGTGTTTAAATTCAAAGTCCTCGTTTTATGGTGTCGTTCCCTACCGTCAACCCGTCCTCATCCGGCTTATAAGGTAGTAGTGGTTCGCCGACCTGCCTTTAGCCACCCGGATCCCGACCAGATAATGAAATATACACAAAGGTCAATATGACAATGGCTGGTGAGCTCGAGGGCACCAGGAGCTGTTCCTCTTTTGGGGAGAGGTGCCAAGAACTATTATGTTTTGATACCAAACAGCGTTCATGTGGAGCCATCGTCACCCGAGGCAGAGGGACATGTTCCGGTTCAGAGGTATGTGGATATAGATAGCCATCGGCAATATTCCTTGAAACAAAGAGGGTGTGTGTATGTGTTGTGCTTCAAAGATGGGGGAGGAAAGAAAGCAGTGTTGTAAGATACCTATGTATGAGGTGAGAGGTGTAAGATCTACCCACCCGAAAACGGGGTGAGCACAGCGCGTCCACCAATCGGTAGCCAGATCTCTACGAGCGCTGACGTTTGTGTCCGCTCTTGCCAAGATCGAACCTGGCACTGCGCCGTTGGCAGGCCACTGCCGTATCTATTCTGGCTAGCAAAAGCTCTGACTTATAAGGCAAAGCAGAGTTGTGGGTATGGGGTATAGTAGCGGGGTGGGAAGATATAGACGCAGATAAGCAACACATACCTGTATAGTTCAACTTCCTTGCAAGTTTAAAATATCAGATGACGTTTAATCAATCCCAGATATCTTCCCACCTCTTATATCTTCTCCACATGGAAACACACCGTGGCTCGCGCAGCCCATAGAGATTAAATTGTCCACTGGGACAAAGTTCCTTCTATCCATTTTGGAAAAGATGCTTTCAGTGGTTTTCACTTTATTTACAGAATTAAAAAAAATATTTTTAAAGGTGAATTTTATTAAAACATACCTATTTATTTATCAGTAAAATATATCTACAAATCTCGCTTATTATATTTTTTTCATTTTTCCAAATCGAGCCATATTTTAGTCATTTCTTTTGCATTTAGCTCATAATTAGAAGATGTTCATGAGCTCTTTCTTCCCTTTAGAGTCCATTCTATGTATGCCTATCTTTAAGCCTCTTTCGAAAGTTCCACCTCTTAGAAACTCGGCCAAGACAGAGTGAAAGCCTATTTAGTTTCTCGTTTGTACGCTTTCCTAATTTGCATATCCTTGGTTCCCTTAATATTTGTTTAAAATTTATTTCTTCATTCTATATTCCATTTACGCCCTCGGAACCGCAATTGTACAAGTCATTATAACCAAACCTATGCGAAGTCACCCAAATGCATAAAACAGCAGTCAACTGAGACGTATACGAATATTAAGTTATGTGCAAACGCTTAAACTGCGAACTTTTTTGTAACTTTCACTCGAAGCGAAAAGACACGACTTATGGCGGTCACTCCATAAATCTTGCCGTGTCGACGTAAACAGCGAAGTTCAGAATTTTGATCGCCTCATTCTTTTGTCCATTCGAAACCCAAAAGGCAACGGTGGCAAGAGAAATAAACAAAGTGTGACAGCTTAACTCCCCGCGTTTGTTCTTCCCATAAAAAGTGAAGCTACTCTAGTTTGCCGCTGGACCTAACCGGCCTCTTAGTTGACACAAGGATAATGAACGAGGCTGACAACAGCAGCGATAACGCATCGAGCGGCAAGGAGGAGTATTAGTCATAATCGAAGCACATCTCCTGTGAGTGTTCAGGAGAGATGAACACGGAGTAGGAACGAAGATGCCTGTGTTCGGGGGAGAAAGCAAAGTGGAACTTGAATTTCTGCTGCAAATGCAAAGAAGAAGACGGAAGTAATAAAATATTATGCGAATGCTATGAGAAAGAACATGAGAATGACTTTTCTTCTTATATCAAATTCGAGAATAAAACGACCAATCAGGAGCAAACATCATCTGAATGAACGCTAGAAGCAAAGTCAGAATTGCTGTCACTTTGTCTCTAATCTTGTCAACATAATGCAAAATACATGTATTAGATACTGATATCGAATTATCTTTGTTTTCAATTTCCTATACATATAATATCGTGTTGTTAGGAACAAAGAAAATAGTGGTGTATAATGTTTAATATCCAGGAAGAATAAAGACGTAATTATGTTTGTTTGATTATATAATGATCCGACTAGCAACTGATTACCACCTTTACAAAACACAGATATTAACTTAATTTATTCTTCCCAGTAATCAAAAACAGCAAGCTGTTAATATCGATATCCAACCAACCATTCGTACATGTACATGAGACAAGTAAACTTAAGTACACATATAAAGAAAAAGGTAATTTTTTACATTAGCGAATCGGGTGTTTTTGGTTGTTGTTTTGCGTTCCAAATTTAACAAAATCGGGGTGTTTCATCGTTTGTTATTTATTTGGTTATTCGTATATGTGTTTGGTTACTGGAAGCGGTTTCGAGCCGTAATATAGCAAAGCCCAATCCCCCTACCACTCCCGCTAGCCCTCAGGAACAAGTAAATAAATGAAAGATTTGGGAATAAAGGACCAATCTATGAGATAACAGGAAACAAAATCCCGACTCGCTAATGTAAAAGATTACCAAAAAAAAAAGAAGCGATACGTACATACATACATACTTTTAGATTTACACTCATACGCCAACTGAATGATAACCACAAACCCCATTTGAATATAGCCATCAAAAGTTTATTGTTATTTTAATCATTATATTATGTTTATAATTATCATCATTGTTTATAGTTATTATTATTGTTTATTATTATAATTAATTGCAATTTTTACGTAATCCTGATATAGTAATGTATCAATGAGTAGATTATTATATCCAGAGATGACAGATGAGGTGGAGAGATAAATAGACAAACATAAATAGGTAGATAATAATTAAAAATCATATAACGCGTGATATATAGATGTATTTAAAGGCCTAAGGAAATGGAAATTGGTAACAACCGGAAGAACGCTAAATAGAATATTACAGGAACCAATGAAAGCTTAAGAAGGAAAATGGGAGATGTAAAGAACAGAAAGATATGGCAACCAGTTTAAGAAGGAAAAAGGGAGATGTAGAGAACGGAAAGATAGGGCAAAGTATTTAAACCGTTATATGAAAATAAATAAAGAAGTTGGATTTGAACATGTATCATCAAGCACTCATCGCTTATATGACCACGAAGCTCTGGCGATGAGCGTCGTGGTCATATAAGCGATGAGCGCTTAATGACACAGGTTCAAATCCAACTTCTTTATTTATTTTCATATAACGGTTTAAATACTTTGCCCTATCTTTCCGTTCTCTACATCTCCCTTTTTTCTTCTTAAGCTTTGATTGGTTCGTGTAATATTTTCCTTAGCATTTTTCCAGGTTGTGTTACCAATTTCCATTTCCTTGGGCCTTTAAATACATAAATAAGTAGATATTTTCTTGTCCATATTTATTTCATTTAGGACGATAGTAAAAATTATTGATTTATGAATTTATGAATCATAATTAATTAATTGAATAAAAAATTGGTATTTACTATCTGAGTTTGATAGTGCCATCACTAAGAAGCATTACTAGACGCAGGTATCGGTCAGTAAATTGTGAAGATGAGAGTGGTGAGGTTATGAGAGGTGTTACTATGTGGAAGTTATTGTAGTATCCTAAAAAGGGGGAATACTTGTAAACCACGTGACCTGGAGGGTGCGTAACTCTCCCACAACTTGCTGCTTATTGCCATTGTCCTTAATCTGTACCTTCTTTCCTTCACCTCATTATACCCAATAGAGGTGAAGGTGATAAAGGGTGTTAATTCCTTAAGATGTAAATAGTACCCGGGCATAATGATGTATCATGGTCACAATGCCACTCTGTGACCCTATTTGTTGACGCTGGTCAACCTCTTTTGAAGTGGAGAAGGTGTACAAGAGGTAGAAAGAAGGGGATCACCTTCTAGTGGGACATAATTTACAGTCATTAATGTCCACCATCACGATGTATGACTGTTTACCTCAGCTTACATGTCATTTCTTCGTATGTAAATAAGTTCACATTTAGTAAAACCCATTCAACATCTAAGCATATTAAACTTTTAACAAAACAAAGTTTAAATCAATCCCTACCCACCCATAGATGAAAATTCGATGTTAAATGAAGAACATTGCATCGATTTGGGTCAGAGAAACAAAAAGGAAAAGGAAGAAAGAAAAAGAAGAGCAAGAAGAAAGAAATTAGAAGATAACAATTATTAAAGGTTTAAGACGAAAAAGGCCATTGATATTGTATGAATAATGAGAAAGTCTTTTTATATGTAGCAGAATAGTGTTCAGCGCACTCTTTTTCTTATTAAGACACTCTTTTTCTTATTAAGGCATTCTTTTCTTATTAAGACAATCTTATTCTTAGTAAGGGACGCTTTTTCTTATTAAGATATTTTTTTTCTTATTAAGGCACTCTTTTTCATATAAAGGCATTCTTTATCTTATTAAGACACTCTTTTTCATATTAAGACACTCTTTTTCCTTAAGATTATTCAAAGGTTAAATGAATATTTTTCTGTATTATTTCCTGTATTTCCTTGACTTTAAATTTTAGATTTTTATTCACTTTTGCCCTCCCCTTCATCATACACTTCGCGCACTGCATTTTGTTGCATGAGCCCCGTCACTTCGCAAAAGGCCGTATAGGGTATAAGCAGGGGCAATACCCCGTACTACAACTGAAACCTCGAGTAGTAGTAGCGTGCCCTCATGACCCCAATCCGCAAAGATAAAGTGTTGTTCTCTCACAGACCATCTTTTGTCATTTTTTTTTAATCTCCCATTAATTCCGCGCCTCTTTAGACCCAGCAAAAGGGGAAAGAGGACATTAAACGTGCTAAAAAAAGTTCTGTTTCCATACCCTAATAACTGTGAAATTTTATTTCATTACGAGGTTCTTAAACTTAGCAGCCCTCCCCCCCGCCCCCTAAATTGACGCAAAACTAGAGATCACTCAGAGACGAACAACATGAAATGCTTATCCCGCAATTCTAAAGAAAGAATCCGTATTTGGATCTGGATCCGCACTAAATAAACCCGCTCTTAAAAAATGAAATGTCACATTTTAATTCCCCCCCCCCCCCTCCTTTATAATCGTTGAAATTTACTTCCTGTTCTTTCTCGTATAGTGATCAGGCAGGATGTGAGAGTACATAAAGATCAGAATGACAATAACCGATGAGCCCGAAGGCATCAGGAGATATGTGGATATATGTGCGCCCATAATATACACTAATACTCCATTGAGATGGTTTCGGAAAAGAGGGGAGTGTGGATATGTTCTGGTGTGAAGACGAAGAAGGAAATGATAACGATGCTGTTGTTGGCTGTGCTCATGTGAATGCGTGTTAAGCCGATGCCACTGTAAATGGGAGATTTATTGATATGCGTTCATTAATTTACTTACACCATATATATATATATATATATATATATATATATATATATATATATATATATATATATATCATCACTGACTCTATAATTTAGGAAGGGGATTTTTTTAATATTTGAATAATAATTTCATCTTAGTTTGGTTATGACTTATGATTTTTATCCAAGTTATTTCTTATAATCCTTTTATAATATTAAAAAACAAAATGGTGAACTTCATAAAATTATTTTTATATATCTTCTTCTATAACTATATTTTAGCAACGTGATATTTTTAAAGGGGGGACAATGTCCTATTAAGGATACCCTAGGGTTTTCTACCAATATCTGAGACACGCTCAATGTTGCCCTTGCTTGCTCTTTGCAGATTTCAACTGTCGTGAAATATTGGAGCAACTTCTAAACCTTTACATATTTTGTTAAATACCAGGTTGTGTTTTTACTTTAACAATTGTATTTCTAAACGTTCTACCACGCTAATGCGGCTATTGGTAGCTGGCTGGAGATTAAAAATCAGCTGAGGAGATCCATTTTATTTGGTTGTATTTAAAAACCAATAGGAATTTTATACCGCGGGTGGTATCAACCACCACAGAGCTTTCGACAAATATAAGTTTTGTCTTTCAAAAACATTTTAAGGGCAGAAATAGAACGGAAGATCTAGAAACTGTGCCTTGCTGACTATATATCCATATATTAAAAGAAAGAAAGAAAGTTTGACGTAAATGAGAACATGACACAAGAAACCGGAGTTTCTTTAACCACAAGAGAAAGGGACATTTGAAGGGAAGCCAAAGATCAAAGAGGGCAAAGAGCAACTCATTGGAAGCAATCATATTGAGAAAAGAAAAATAAGGCCAAGGAAAACAAACCAAAATATCCAGGCAGGTAGCCGAACCTGCGTCTTCCGAATTTCTGGTCAGGTGCTTTATACCGCTAAGCTACCAGGCAATACCACTCAAAGCAACCCAAACATTTACCCTATCAAACCCAGTATTTCCCCCGATAGAAAATACTTCCAAGTGATTTTTATACGATATCTCCAACCAGCTCACAATTTAAAGCTCACTATTCATATCATATTGAAGGATAACAAAAACAAGGTCTATCAGTGGAAAGACAAAAACCACAGGGCGAAAGCTCTCTCTCTACCTTTAAATCGTGGGTGGATTGAAGATATAGAATAAAAATTCACGGAAGTACTATCTGGAGAAATGTTGGGTTTTATATATATATATATATATATATATATATATATATATATATATATATATATATATATATATATATATATATATATATATATATATATATATATATATATATATATATATATTGCATATTGGTGGGTGGTTGATCTTTGAACTTAAATAATGATGCCAATCTGAAGTCATTAATGAGAACAATAGATGGTAATAATTGAGGATAGGCTGAATTTAACACTTTTAACAACTCTTTTTTAAGTTTTTTGGATTGGTAACCAAAGTATGGTAAGGAAAGGAAGATCTTTAATTTATTGACAGTTTGTAGTGGAGGCAGAGTCGAGTATTTTTTATTGAGAAACAAACTAATTTGTCTCAGAAATAGTGATTTGGTATAGCCATTGGAGGTAAAGAATTTTGTTAAGAATTCGAGTTCTAAATGTAGGGCTCGAAAAGTTGAAGACAAGTTATATGCTCTATGGAAGAGAGTAAGAATGACATTACTTTTGAATTTAAAATCACATAAGCTAAAAAAACTGAAACCAAGGTTTGGAAAAGGGAGTTTTAGGCAAACATTTGACGTAAATTGATTGTCCATTCGGGTAATCTTCACGTCAAGAAACGATATGCTATTATTTTCGAGCTCACAGGAAAATTTAATATTTGCATGTTTAGATTTTAAATAATTGAGGAAAAGTGTACAATTTGACCTTTGCTTAAATAATAAAAAGTTTCGTCTACATAGCGCCTATTTAAAACCGGACGAAAATTAATGGGGCAATCATCAAGCCAAAGTGTTTCATAATAACATAAAAACATTTGCCAACGAGGTACCTAGAAGAAGTCCCATTTCAACCACATTGAGTTGTTCATACAAAATCCCTTTTGACAAAAAGAATGAATTACAAACAGCAAGTTCAGGGAGAGTTTTGAATAAGGTCTTAGTTAAACCTATTACGCAGGTGGAATTAAGGAAAAGGGAGTTGACACAAATTTGAATTGTTTCAGCAAGAGGAATATTAGTGAATAAACTCTCAACATCAAAGCTGGCCACGAAGTATCTGACTGCATGAGGAATAGTCGTAATCTCTTTCACAAACAAATGCGAATTATTAAGAGTAAACTCATTAGAGGTTAGAGGGGCTAAGACGGGGACTAGAAACTTGCCTAGTGCAAATGAAGGGGTCTTATATGCTGCAAAAATAGGCCTTAGGGGAAAATCAGTTTAAAGGGTCTTAGGAAGTGCATAAAGAACTCCAGGTGAAGATCCAGAACAAAATAAACTGTAATACACATCTTTTGGGAGGGCGTTAGAATTCTTTAATTTCCTAAGAAACCTCTTAATTTTTTCTTCAATTTCAAGTGTACAGTATTAGTAATTTTTCTAAATTTATTAGAATCTGAAAGGATCTGAGAGATTTTGCTGAGATGCGAATCTTTATCTAAAACAACCACACCCCGACCTTTGCCAGGTTTGCAAATAACGAGGGCATGTTTAAATTCTAAACATGCAAATATTAAATTTTCCTGTGAGCTCGAAAAAAATAATAGCATATCGTTTCTTCACGTGAAGATTACCCGAATGGACAATCAATTTACGTCAAATGTTTACCGAAAACTCACTTTTTCAAACCTTGGTTTAAGTTTTTTTAGCTTATGTGATTTTAAATTCAAAAATAATGCCATTCTTACTCTCCTCCATAGAGCATATAACTTCTCTTCAACTTTTCGAGCCCTAAATTTAGAATTCGAATTCTTAACAAAATTCTTTACCTCCAATGGCTATACCAAATCACTATTTCTGAGACAAATTAGTTTGTTTCTCAATAAAAAATACTCGACTCTGCCTCCACTACAAACTGTCAATAAATTAAAGATCTTCCTTTCCTTACCATACTTTGGTTACCAATCCGAAAAACTTAAAAAAGAGTTGTTAAAAATGTTAAATTCAGCCTATCCTCAATTATTACTATCTATTGTTCTCATTAATGACTTCAGACTGGGGTCATTATTTAAGTTCAAAGATCAACCACCCACCAATATGCAATCTATAATTATATACGTTTTTCCTTTTATGTGCAGTACCACTGTATCATATGTGGGGGCAACAAGGCGTACGCTTTACTCCCCCCTTCATGCAGCAAATGGATAGATCTGAAAGAACTGGACTATACCTTTCAAAACCTGATCAATCCCCAATTCGAAACCATCTGTCACGTGGCTCTAGGGCTACACTCGACAACTTCACGATACTTAATACGGTAAGAAACTTCTCGGACCTTTACCTGCTAGAGTCATTTTATATTACAAAACTTCAACCCATTCTAAATACTAACTCAGTATCTGTCCCATTAAATATATTGATTCATTAAAAAACATGCTATTTTTTTAAATTTCACATTGGTCGTTTTTTTTTTGTTTTTAGAGGGGGTGCAAGAATAAAATCCACTGTCAATTATTTTCCTTCCTATTTTTTAGAAATTCTCTCGTTGGTTTAGTTTGGTTTTCCTCCATATTTCTAATGTAAATATTTAGTCTCAAATTTAATATTCATGTTTCACCATTTTATTACATGTGTTAACTTTTTATGTATAAATTTAACTCTGTATTTTGTATTCTTTCTCTCGCACTGATGATGGGATTAGTTATAATCCTGAAACGTTTTAAATATACGTTACGAGGCATCTACGGCTCTGTCCTAGTCATCCTGTTTATACTTCGGTTGAAGTTTGCGTCCATCAATTCGTTTGCCACTTATATATATATATATATATATATATATATATATATATATATATATATATATATATATATATATATATATATATATATATATATATATATATATATATATATATATATATATATATATATATATATAAATATATATATTATATTAGATTATGAGATATCACATTAGTGTGATATATATCAGTGAGAAAATGGCATCAATTATAATTTGCGGAAATTAGTTCTGTTGTTATAAATAAATTTGATTGAAATATTGTGGTTTACTATTATTTTCTCATATATTATATATATATATATATATATATATATATATATATATATATATATATATATATATATATATATATATATATATGCAAGATAAATTTCCCGAAGAAAATAAGAAGTTACTACAGGGAAGCGAACACACTCTCTCTTCGTTCAACTTTGTGCTTTTACATCTACATACATATATTTATATACATATAAATGCATACAAACATAAATTCAAATTCATAAATATACCCAAGTTTACCAACAAAAGTAAAAATAAAATAATAACGCTAAAGGGTTTACAGATGACAAACATAATAAGAATATTTGAATCTTTTAAGAGAGGGAGCTAAAAAATTATAAATGCAAAATACATTTACAGTATTTACTGGGACCCTTCTTTCATTTGAAATAGATTCTATAGCACCTTTAGAAATGTGGTATCTAAATTGAAAAGACCTTAACACAATTAATGTTAAATATCATGTTGTTTTGATTGCAGCCTAATCTTGTTCCCCAAGCAGTATTTAAATCAGTAGACATTTCAAAAGATATTTCTTACCCCAAAGTATAATTAATAGAGAAAATATACAATCAAAGCGACGGATTTTAGTTTAAAAGGAATTTGAATCCTCCTGGATGCAATGGACACGTGATTTGCAATCATTGAGGCATCTTTGTAATGTCTCGATAGCATCGATTAATTGTCTGCATTTAGCCACAACCAGTTTATGAATGCAAGGAGAATTCTTAGAAATTGGCTGATAGATTTACTTAGAATTTCAACCAACCGAGAATGAAAGTAAACAAGGTGTTTTTTTCAGCAGATAATCGAGAATAATTAAAAATGGGAACTACAGAACAGGAGGACATGAGAATGGCAAAGTTTTCCCCTCCTCCTTTCATTCTACTTATGTTGCTCTTCGTTTATTTCGCTCTGTTATCAAGGAGTCTCAAGTTCTTACTTGTCATCTTGTGTTGCTTGTAAGAACTTGTTTATGGAGGCTTATTTTATACTATTCTTGCCTAATTATTTAGAGTGTCCAAAGTTTGCTCTCGGATTCCTTCTAATCCTTAACCATTTATTCTCTCTTTTCTTTATACATATCTTTCATTTGTCTATACCTTTTTAATTTTTGTCCCGATTCCTGAAAATGCCCTCAGTGATTAGCTTTGTTTCCTTTCCTTCCTCGATTAAAGACTGAAAATTCTGTCGTACGGTCCATATATATTAATTAGCTTATTCTTCCCTACTTGAATAAATTACAGCTATTTTTCTTATTAAATCAAAAGGTTGTGCTCTGAGGAAGGTACAGTTACTACCTAGTCCAGCCAGTGCTGGCAGAATGGCGAATACAAAGCAGTTACTACTGGGGCCAGAAACATATATAAAATACTTGTGGCTGGCGCAATAGTTACATTGTTTTTGCAGAAATAAACCCCTATAATCGAGGGAGCAAACCCGGCACTGAGAGGAGGAAAGCTGATATCTTTGTTATTTGTATTTCGATTCGATAGCCCTTGGATTTCAAGAAGATCCTCTTCTGTTTGCCATCCCTCGATCCCTTTTCAACCGAGCACTAAAACAGCCAAGTACTCAGAAATAACTTCGATTCAAATTTTGCCTTATTATTTTCATGCATAGACCAACACATTACATGAAAAGATTACACGGCATAATCATGATAGCACAGATTGTCCCCTCCCAACCTCCTTAGCGCTATGTGAAAATCCTATCATGAAGGATTTGTGCAGCTTTCCTTCAAGAATAGGTCTTGCAGAAAACTTCATCTCGTCACGATTTAACGAGGCACCATCCAGCGAGGGAAATATGTGATAAGGAGAAAAGTGATAGGTGAAAGAGAAATGAAGCGAAAGTTCTCTGTGTGGGAGAGTGACAGAAAATAGATGGCTAAAATCGCTCGTCGTGGAGACTCCGGAATTCCGTCTATTAAAGAAAAGAAAATTTGACGCAAAAAAGCAAATACAAAGGAGCTAACGATTAACGACCTTCTCCCTTATCCTTCCTTCCTCGATAGGGAGAAGGATCAACAGAAGAAAAATAGGTAAGGGAAGAGGAAGTAAAGGGTGTGGTGCATCAATTGTAGGGGTATTGTGAGGCAAAAGACACAATTTCTCGTGGGAACTTTTTTGCGCGGGAATTTGGAAAAGAGGGCAAATATTTCGTTAATATCCCATATAATTTTAAGGCTATCATTCAAGAGGAAATAAATAAAGAAAGAGGTTTTGGGGGAAAATTGGATTTCGTATTTCCTTTATGAAGTTGCAAAGCCTAAATTCAAACAAACATTGCCGATAACAGAAATAGAGAACCAGGGGCAACCAAATAAATCTTAGCCATCAAGAATGTGTAGAATTTCCTTTATTTCGCTGGAATTCTCAAGGGTCTGAAAGAGAACAGGGGTAGCAAACGTAAGTTGTACTTATAAAAAAAACGAAACTTTCATTTCGGTAACATATAAATGAAAATAAGAATACAAAAATATATATTAAACACAATTATTGGAAAAATATTCACGCGCTCGTACTCAATCTTTCAATACACCTACACACTGAAGTAATAAAATAGCTTTGGAGGGAAAGTAAAGATTTTTCGATTCTCTCTGAATCAATTTTGTTGAAACTTTTCCCAGCTGGTCTTCACAATATGAGAATACTAATGTTCTGTTTTCATTCTGCTGTGTTATGCGCTTCCATTTTCATTTTAGATTCACCGTTTTGAGGGTCAACCATCCTAATACCATTTATTCTCTTTAAGAGAAAGGGGATGTCCCAGAAGCCTCAACGATGAATAAAAGTCTCATCATTAAGGAAAGTGTTGATGGCATTCTCCATGTGGACAATGCTAGTCGATTTCTAAAGGCCTAATGGATAAGGAAGAAAAGCTCCGAGTGTGGGACCTCCAAGACAGACAGCTATGGATTTCAGGAATATTGGCCAGCAAGTTAGCTCAGAAACCGGGACCTACAAGAGAAGTCATTTTAACCACAGCTGGTAGTTCTCACTTACTGAAGACCAATAGGAACGGTATTCTAGAGACCATGGCTTCCGTACGAGCTTCCCTGAAACTGCCTCTTTCAAAGCCCCATCATAAGACTTTGAGGCTTCAATGGGCATGGAAGTACATGACTTTGGACATGAGTTGCATTAACTTTACTAAAGAATCTAGGGTGATCTTTGGCGGACCTAATGGTTGGGCAAATCGTTGGGTTGATTTCGAAGATGAGCTTCACCAACTTTTGTGACGTCAACAGCAGGGATGAGAAGTCATGTTGCATGTAGATATAATTGGACACAGACTTGTTGGCCCAGTGAGGGTGCATGATGTGGTTAATGTTACCGCAGCCCCGCCTACTGCAATCTCTTGAAGGTCTTGGATCCATGGCTAGATGACATATTGTTGGCACTTATAACGACTCTAGTTTTCATACATGCCAAAGGTCGATTCCTCTCTGCCAGGGACAACCAAGCATTGCTAGGCTCCTACGGCATACAAGGTGACAAGTTGATGGTGTGGCCGCCAGCCTCCCTGGATCTCAACCCAATCAAAGATTTGTGGTCCATCATTGAATAAGAGGTTTTTGCCTATGGACGTAAATTTTTGTCTAAAGAAGTGTTATGAGCGACCATCAAAACTTCAGCAGAAGCAATTCAACCTGCTACTATTAAGAAATTGAGAGATTCCATGTTTGATAGAGGTTTGAAGTCATCCGTCCAAATGGCGCTCATGTGAGCATATAATTCAGTATGGCCATCAATCATGTGCTATAATTATGGTTTTCTGTTAAATATATACGCAAGGTATGCTTAATATGTATGATTATCCTTCGTTTTCTACAAAATATTCCTAGATGGGCTACTTTCATTCAAAAGCTATTAGTGTGGTTCATTTCCCAAATTGAAAGACATAACGCACCATAATGTAAACACAACATTAGCGTTGCCATATTGTGCAGACCAGCTGGAAAAAGGTTCGTCAAAGTTCATTCAGTGAAACGAGAAATCCTAACTTTCCTTCCCAAACTATTAGCGTGGTTCAGGGTTTATTTGTGAAGGTATTACTATATTAAAAAAAATATGGTCATTACCTTTTGTTTCTATATGTAAGGAAGTAAGTATATACAGGTGTATGAGTGTATGTGTAAGCAAGAGTGGAAGATACATACTCATTTCTTATCCTTATCTCCCTTCGCACAAGCGTGGTTGAGACGGCGAACGATAAAAGGAGGTTCCCCACTTCATAAATAAAAAATATTATGCTAAAATTGCAATGGTGACCAAGAAAAAAAATATATATATATATATATATATATATATATATATATATATATATATATATATATATTGTCTATCCACTTGCTTTCACCTTTCCAAGCTGTGACTTCGCAAGTGACCCTTGAACTGGGGCAGAAAGATGTGATGTATACCCCACTATCTAACCCCATACACCCCTCGCAGAGGGTATCATTTTATAGGTTTAGAAGCTGCGTAAACAATGCCAGCCGAGAGCCTTCTCTCTCCGATATTCCGGATCAGCGATGATTTATTCATTATTCTAGCTCGAGCTCGAAACCTGAGCAGCTAATTCTTCGCAATTACTCTCATCTCTATCCCCGAAGGTGACTGTTCCCCCAGCGTACTAAATAGGAGATATAAGATAAGCAGAAATACTACAGCCAAGCCTTGGGCAGTAACGCGATTACCTACTTGAATTTACTCCAGTAGAACGAGTAACAGAAGTCTATTGCATAACAATAAGCTTCACGCCATTGACACGTGTAGAAGGAACTGTTTACCATAGCTCTGAAAGCACAACTGGCCTTATTGTTTCATTTTATGACAAAAAACAGAAGAGCGGACTGTTAACCTTGCCTTCGTCTTGTTTTTCTGATATTTAACTGAGCTTCCTTGCTTTTAAATCTTCTGATCTTGCAACGCTCTTGAATGATCTAGATTCATTTGGTGGTTAAGTTCCTTTAGAATTCCTTTCTCTTTTTTTAACAAGAAAATTGCTACTAATTTGGATTAAAAATTGGCTGTTATTTTTAGAATTCTTACACTTTGGGGTGCATTTTCAACATGCTGGGCTATTGCAAATGGTACTTTATTTCCATAATGATCTTCAACTTCTATTCACCTTGATGATCACAGACCCATCTCTATAACCCCTGTTTTATATAGGAGATTTGAGCGATTATCATTCTCTTACACAGCATGCAAGAGTCTTTTGATGCTAATCGCCAGTCAAGTATACTTTCTCTTGATTTAACTTCAGCCTTCCAAAGAGTTAACCATAGGGTACTCATGTACATAGCTATATCCTTTGGTATTGGTGGCTTCTTCCTTGAAGTAATATCAGAGTTTTTGACTAAGAGAAGACAGCGAGTGTCAGTTGATGGATTATAAGCTAGTTTAGTTCAGTTTTATCTGGTATTCCTAAGTCAGTGTTCATGGATACATCCTTTATTGTTTATCCCTCCGACATGTGGTCGGAGATTGAGTCTGAATTGAATGCTTATGCTAATAAAACGGCATTATATGCAGCTATTCCTTCTCCACAAGATATACAGAGGTTTCCAAGTTTACTTTTTAGTCTCATTTGTGCTCATGTTGTATCTTTAATTTCTTAAATCAGTGGTTTGGTATGTAAGTGTCATTTAATATATTCTACTGATGAAATTGTAGAAGATGGCTTTTTAATCTTTTTATTCACCTATTTTGACGATTGACACTGTCTAGATATCTGCATCAAAATCCAATATAAAACACTTAGATCTTTCAGCCAGATTAATATTTTGCTTCCTGATATTGACATCAATCTTCGACATCCTCGTTTGATGCGGTCTTTAAAATTGCATCTAAAGTCCCCACCCGCTGAACTTTCTGCTGCCCACCCCTACATAGCAGGCACGTACTCACTAAATTGAGTTGAATGTCCATTCATTTTCTATTTATCAGTGTAACATATACCAATTTTTTCTCGCTTTTTTCTCGTCTTTCTTTATTTCTTAGAGATTTAATGTAATGGGGCGCGTCGAGACCTTTTGTACTTATAGTATTTGTGCTTTCTAGGATAAGCAGAACTAGTACGGATGAACACAAAAAGTAACGCGCGTACCTATTTGATTTAACTCTAGTAGAACGAGTACGAGAAGACTAATGCATAACAATTAATAATTAATTATTATGTAATAAACCGAGAGCACAGACATCAATAACTATGTACATCCCCCCCCCCTACCACACACAGAGTTCCTAATCTATTCCAAGAAACTTGGCTATTCACACGAATATACGTACATCACTTTTTATTTCCATAAATTAAATGTTTTCATACACTAATACCCATATGTATATATCACTTGTAATTTATATTTCTAAGCAAGTACATACATCACTGCATCCATGTATAGAAGTAGAGATGAGTAACCTATGTGTTCACTTGTATGAATAAGTAGTAACAAATATCAACGTATATACATAACGAGTTGCATTTGTATTCACGTACATATGCATACATGACTAACTACCGCCTAAATCAATAGCAGACGCCTATGCGTGAACGAATATTCGCATAATTCATCACAAACTCATGTACACCCTAGAGATGACTTAAATCCATGCGAAGATTGAGGAGAAAAACCAAAGACATTTGCTGTACCGTCATAGACGTCTGTTTTCATGCAGGCCGTACCTACGCAACTTCAGAACATGGCTGGTGGCATGAAGATTCTGACAGATCGAGCAAAGTTGGAGTAAGTGTGAATGTGATGAGAGTTGAAGATGTGGAGTGGGCAAGACCACCCAAGATAGTACCCTCCTTCTATTACACATACGCACAAACATACATCTGATGATTGGAGTTCAATTTAATAAAAGCACACCGAAGATGAACATTTAAAATGAACAAAAAATATAGATTGAAAAAGATGAAAAAAACATTAAAACTCAACATTTTATGGTGGAAGAAAATTGGCATTCAACATTTAATTTAAACAAAGCGATATGTAACTATATATATATATATATATATATATATATATATATATATATATATATATATATATATATATATATATATATATATATTTTACATTTTCTACCCTAGGAACAAAGAAAGATTGTCAGGTGTTCGAGTTCGATCATAGAGCTTTCCAGCAGCGCGAACTTGTGATGCCTCGTCATTTCATAGAATGAGATCAAGAACCAATCCCTTTTTTAGCGAGCCACGCGCATCTTGACTATATTTCTTTGCATATAAAAAGAAACAATCGGGGGTGGATACATTCTTGGCTCGAGCTGTTAGTCAATTTCCATTTTTAGCAGTCAGAAGAATGTGTGTAAATGGAAGGTGGAATTCGCCAAATTCTCTTTACTCAACCTTGGTCACACACACACACACATATATGTATATAAATATATATATATATATATATATATATATATATATATATATATATATATATATATATATATATATATATACCTAAAATGTGTATGTGTGTCTTGTGCTCAACATTAATCACCCCTTCCTATTTTTAATTTGCAATAACTTTTATAAAAACTTGCAAACATCATCCATGCATAACCATGACCTCTCTCCACTCCTTCCTCTAAGATCCGTCCTCCTATCTGCTTTTACTACCGTCTATTAATCATTCTATTTCCTTTCCTTTATAATTATTTTGTCAATTATATGACCATTTCTTCCACCTTTTCCTCTTTGCCAAATTGAGAGATAAATAAAGACACAAAAAAACAGCGAAATAAATACCCAGGCGGAAAACAAGAATTCACCCTTTTATTTATTCGTAACTACGCATTTGTTCGTAATTTTCTACCATGATGTTTTGTAGTTTTAGATTATCCTTGAAGTATGTGTGTCTGTGTGTGTGTGTAAGCATTTAGAGTCAAAGATCTTGGGATGAACGCCCTCCTGATCATACCAGATTCTTCTCATGGCTACATTGTTTTTATTCTCGTTTATCTTCTGTTCTTTTTCTCTCTTCAACGTAGACTGACCGTGGCATCGTATAACTCTTTTTGCTTAAGTAAGAAAAAGAATTACAGTTTCTAAATCGACTTTATCTACCTGTCTGTATGTTTACCTATCTCCCTCTCGGTCCAGGTCTTAAGCTACGGCGCTCCTCTTATTTGCATAATGTTTAAATTGAACGCGAATAAATTACCGCTTGAATTAATGGCAGTATTCAAACCCGATTGATGGTTACCTGTCATTTTTCATCATTGTTCAACATGGTAGTTGTGAGCATCTTCCTAATGAAAAAAATATAGCAAAAATTCTCAATAGATTATAGGAGATAGAAATATGGAAGAAGATACATAACGAGAGAAAGAATTGAAATAGAAATCTAACTAACTTGTTTCCAATTTCAGCTTAGCTTGGGTCGAATACCTATTACATGCTTGTATTATGATATCTATGACGACAATGGCCACGGAAAAATCGTAAACGAGTCTTTTTTTATGGATCGATTCAGAATCATTGCTATAATAATAATAAACTTTAACTGCTGTTTTCTCTCTCTGAATTCACTTGAGTGTGCGTATACGTACGCACTATGTGTACTTGGTTAAGCTGAATTTTGTTATTTATATGTTTTGACTGCCTTTTCTATTCATGTGATGTCTCAAAGGTAACTACTAAATCTAATGTATGCTATCTACCATCTTTTGGTCTCTTCATATCCAAGAATTACCAGCATCTGATGCAGCTCTATTAACACCGGGGTAATTTAGCGTCTCTCTCTCCGTTTTCTATTATCTGACCAGGTAAATTACCATAAAGACTTATTTAAAGAGCCAACAGGGTCAACAATGGTCATCTTAACCACCACCATCCCCCTTATATTATATAAGCTGTATCTATGGGACTTCATGAAATACCATCCCAAACGATTTACCGTATAAATTTCTATTATCGTAAAAATACTTTAATTTCCATGAAATTTGAAATTTTTCCTCGGTTAGTGTCCAGGTTTTATTTTCATACAACAGAGGATAAAACAAGTACTTGGTTGGAAATGTGAGTTTGAATAAAAAAATACGTTCACAAACTAGCTTTCAGTTGCATGTAAAATTCGAAACGTATTTATGGCAACATTGTTCTACGTGTTGGTTAGAAAGATATTGATCGTATTACTTATATACCAGCATGACGAGACAAGTTAAATTTGACAACTCCTTTATGAAGAGAAAAGGAATGAAAAAAGTGGGAGCTTAAGTATAATAAAGCTCCATTAGAATAACAAGTTCTTCGAGTCAACGAAGCAAACGGAGTGCGCTCTTAAAAACACTCCCAGAGAAGATCGCATGACACAAAGAATGTCGATGAAGGACCGATTTGAGACAGAAACCGGTATTTCACGTCAAATTAAGAAGAACATCAATCTAAAATGTGTCTCGCTAGACATTCTCACATCGCCCGAAAGAGGTGAGACTCATAACACGCTATCCTGCTAAGAAACAAATGATAACTAAAAAGAATAATGAGGCTAAGTTGGCCTTTGCTACTGTGATTTTTTGTGAAATGCTAAAAAATTGCAGGTGTTTTTTCAGGGTCTTAAGCAAATCTTTCTGGATTTGATGCCAACCGGCATGAACGATGGCGTAGAGGCGAAAGATTGAATCCTAAATACACGAAAGAGAATGGGAAATTTGTGGGGCATGTTTTCAAGCGCTGAAGTCTGTTCGCTCGTCCAGTTACAAGTCATCAAACTAAACGAAGACGTATAGAGGAATTGACTTCAGAAAGATTTGATTCACCCTATCTGAACATTGGGAGTACATGACCTGTTTTCATGCAGGACAATGCTCCGTGCCACAGAGTAAAGGCTGCGAAGCAGTCCTGGATGCGAAAAATATATCGATTTGACAAACTGCCCTACGCACAGCTCAGATTTAAACCAAAAACGAAACATATCAAAGATGATCATCAGAAGATATGAATCAGAAGCCAACGAATGTTGGATATCTCTGCAAAGATTGGAAGACGAACGGAATAAAATCTCCCCCATATGATGCACCATATTGGGGGAGGATCTGTAGATGAGCGTTTATTTCATTTCTCCAGAAAGAAGACCTGAATACTTTTTATAATGGCTTGTTCGATTGTGTATGAAATAATTATTTTGTTTCTGGTTATATGTAGCTGCATTTATGGTTATCGATTAGACTTTTCAAAGCCTTATTTCTTCAAGCGCGCATCATTTTCTTCATTACTTTTTATCCAATATTCTATGAAATTAAACTCAGACATTATCGTGTGCAAATTTCAAAGAATATTTTGTTTAATTTTTATAAAAATTATGAAACTATTTTCAAGAAAATGTAGATTTTTTGTATTTTGTGTTCTAGTTTTGGACTAGAAGTTATTATAACTTAAAAATAAGAAGGGAAATGTGACGAGAGCATCTCCACGAGAAAGTTTGTAAGGAGATTAAGGTGCAGAAAGTGGGGAAGATGAAGCCGCACATCCATCTTCGGGCACAGAAGGTCCGCAAACCTGCATATGTTAGCCGAAGGATAGGTAATCGAGTCACAACTGGCATCCTTTTGTTGGCACATAAGAGAGGAGTGGGGGATGCTCGCATCAGTCCCTTCCATCTGAAACCTCAAGTGGAGATTAAAGAACAAAGCAACGCCACCTTAGCCTGACCTCGATATTGGAGAGGGGCAGGTTTCTAGCTCAGATTAAGTCCCTCCCCCTTGAACATTCTTTTACTATGTTGATGATGTGATTTATTTCGTCGATTCATATTTCTTGTTCATGCATTTGAAATATCTGTCATTAATATACAATTGTTTAGCCATTAATGCAAGCTAACATTGATTTAGGTGGAAACGTGGAGAAAAATAGGGGTAAGTATAAAAGCAGTGTCGAATACTTATATATATATATATATATATATATATATATATATATATATATATATATATATATATATATATATATATATATATATGCGTGAATTACCAAACGCATGCCAAAGGAGAAGCGTCCATCGAGTGTAGCATGATACTTGTTTCTTGTCAACTCTTTCATGCATCTTATATTTGGAGCTCGAATTTTATTGGCTATAAAATCGTGGTTGCTCGAAAATGAATTTTAAAAGAGACAAATTCTTGGATTAGAATGAAAGCCCATGAACACATGGGTAGGCCCAATGATTGCCAACCATGTCACAATGTCACTTCAATCGCCCCAGCAAATTCAAGGTAGAGAAAGAGAATGAGAAATGGTGAGAGAGAGGAATATATATATATATATATATATATATATATATATATATATATATATATATATATATATATATATATATATATATATAAATATTACTAAAAACGTAAAAGAAACTCGTGCAATTCAGCAAGGATAAAAAGAGAGAAGGTATACAAGTGAAAGAAATGTATTAATGAATTAAAATAGAAATATTAAAGTATGGTGAAACAACAGCGCTCATCGACCATATAGGAATGAGGCGAGAGACTTAATGTCACCAGAAACAATTTCCTACAAAGAACAGAAATTCAGAAATTCCGTTTCAGCGACTTTGTGATGGAAAGACAGAGCTGGTATTGAGTTATCTAATTTTGATATGATCTTCTTCATTATGAGTACGTATTTTCAAGAAGGTAAACTTCACTATACAGAATAGTTTTTAGATACGTCTCCTTTCGGGAAACACTGTGCTCTCTATTTTCTTTTATTACATTTTATTCTTCTGACAGAGTTTGCATTCCTAAGTAATTTTAGTTGTTACTAGTAAAATTCACCCCCTGGGACTTAGGATAAGAAAGATCTTCAATGAAAAGATTTTCAGTCAAATTGGTGGTGCAGAGCTATTCAACCTACATTTTTCTCTTAAAACTTCTAGTTTGTCGTCAGCCACACATGCCTTTGCTAGATGGCGTTTGTGCTCAGTATTTCTTCGATTGGCATTTCGTGAATCTTCTCCGTAATCGCTTTAATAATGTTGAGAAAGAAGACATATTGTTTCCTGTGATTCTTTGAACGCGACCGGAACATTCGGGTTGATGGGAAAATCTTAAGGCATGATTCATTCTCCTCATGATTCTGGTCTTCTGGTATGATAAAGAATCGAATTATCAAAAGGAAATAGCGACAAATAAGGGGGTTGATTTGACCAAGATGTTTTTATTAAAAGTAAACGTGGTTGGCAACGGTAAAAATGCGTGGAAGTTTAATAGCATAAGCCAAAAAGGAGACTAGTTGGAGCAAGTTAAGGCACGCATTTCTCTTGAACATATTAGCATTTTGCCACGAACGAATCTGGCCCAGGGGCGAGTAATTCACCATATACTACTGATAAGAAAGTGACATCCTCCATACATGGTTTTAGATTATAATAACCACCTCATTAAGCCAGCATGTCCACTTTCCTCATTATTACGTCAGTAATATGTCATAAAGACTTATAAATGCCTCTCCCTCTGCTTTTATCTGCCGATATTCTCTAACTTGTCAATCTTATTTTTGCTTATTCACTGGACACCTTCAATAATCGCGTTATGAACCGGTGTGCTACAGCAATCCTCCACTTAAAACAGACTTCATTAAAAAAATATAATGCTTTTTCGCTGTTTAGGTATGGTGAGTGGTTCTTTTCCCTTAGTTTATGAATAGTATATATCGCTTTCAGGAATCTGCAATCATGTCTAAAATCTAGTACCGCATACCTCACTCGTGGCCATGGTTATCTGAGGAATTTGGTCAAGGAATGCAATAAAATATATGTTTCTTGAGTTTTTGTTTATACTCACTTTAAGGAGCCTTTATCGATAACTTAAGACCTCTTCTATTTGGAAGTTAAACTACTTTTAAGTAGATATTTCTATATATGTACAATAGGATTTCAAATTCTGCATTCATCATCTTTTAGAAATGATGAGGTCTTCTTTGTCTTGAAAATATTTGACTCTAATTTCTAAAAAAAGATAGATTTTCTTTTTTTTATCTGGCATGGTTCATTTTCACAATGAAGTCTTCTACGACCAGCGAAGCAAAATAAGAAATTATCCCTCAATCCCTTATAACATGCATTTTCCGTTTGAAAAATCATTTAAAAAAGATAACCCCTCTTTTTGCGTCACACAACTGTACATAATTAGCCATTTATAAGTATAACAACTCCTTCTATGGCCTGTAATAAGTACTTGGGTATATTTTTCTATTAGTCAGTTGACTTCTCTTAATCGACCCGAGAAATGACATGTTTAGAAATTCCCTTTAAGGATGGAATAAGATTAATTGAGGAATGTTGCGTTTTACCAGTGATAAATTATTATAGGAGATTACAATCATATTCGAATATTCTCTCTCTCGCTCTCTTCTCTTATACATGTAACCTCTAAGGAATATTAGTCATATAATTATTTTCGATAATTAACAGTAAGATACTTGTTACTGATTTTCTTTTTCGTTTCATTCGATGGAAGGAAACTTTAAAATTACATCTTTGTGGTTGAAATAATTAGATAACTTTAATTGCCCCCAACTATTACTTTGTATTTGCTATTTATTCCTTTTATGAACTTTTTTATCTTCGTTTCTTTTTCTGCATTTATACTTTTATATTCTCTAGCTTTGTACACACTCCCACAAGGAATATTAGAAAACATAAATTTTATCAAGTCTCCATCTCAAGCCCTCTCCTATTTTACCTACACTCATTCGCATCTACATGCACATACATTCTTGTGTATCTCTTAATTGTGTATAATTTACGCGAGGCTCTCGTACGTCCTTGCATTTACGCACATGTTCGTTCATTATATTTGTTGACTGGCTTTTTTTATGAATGCCTGCCACGCTTTTTTCGACTCTATGATTGTTATTCATTATACTTCGTTCACGTACACACATTCTCATGGCGTGTATACATTAATTTAAATATAAATTTAGAATGAGGCCGCTTTTTCGATTGACTTCTGATAAGAGTTGCTAATCGTGGATTCAAATAGAAAAACAATTCCCCCTACATCAAATTTAGGGGTTCCATTTAAGGATGGCATCATGCTTACGCGTTGTTTTGAAGGTCATTTGCTCACGCTTGTGCGTGGAATAGGTAGAAATCAACTAACAGTAACCGTAATGAGCTCAAAATTATTTAAGAGGGAATTTTGATGGTGAGAGAAGAGTTTTCATTAAAGGGAAACCTTCTGAACCCGTGAGGAGGGGCTATTTTAACCAAGAAAAAGACAAACAAGAGGTATTTTAATGAAAATAGAGGAGATTATCTAAGTAAAAAATATTTGGAAGATATATAGATAACGCAATGAGAAGACAATTTGAGGCAGTAGGGATCCCAATGGTGTGCACAGCTTTCTTTAAACATTTCTTCCTCAGTCCCGTGAAATCTTTCCCCATACATCTTCAACGTTCTCTGCTTCCCCAAGAATATCACATATAAATACAGTTATTGGAATAATAATGACTCTCCCACCCCATGGCTTAATGGATAAATATTATCATTATTTTTTACATTATTTTGCTTCTATTTCCCTTTGTCATCAGAGAACGTTTTATTAGTTTCTTTATTAAATTATAGAGTTTTTCACATTTGGGTTTTATCTAAACGCAGCATCCTGTGACCGTCTGATATTTTCATCCTGGAAGTTGCCAAATAACGCATAATTACGAGGTTCTGACTTTAGAATAGGAAATATCTTAGGGAGAATCTGAGGAAAACTGTCCTTGGATGAATAACTAGCAATATTTTAATACCCCTTTCTATTGGGTATAAAAAATGGTTCAATTTCAAGAACATGGAAAAATAAAAACATTTATCCTGACCTCCTTAACCTTGGCATTCTGGAAAATATGCGCGCTTTGGGGAGATATGTTGATAGTAGCCATCATTCCAAAGCTTGAGCCATTTAGAAGTTCAGGTAACAGAAAGCATCTTTTAATTAGGGGTGGTATTAAAGAGAGAAATGAATGGAGTGATGGCAAATTCATTTTCAGGCTTTTCGCATGACATAAATTCTTCTAAAGATCAAAATCTCATTTTTATAGAAATGCGATTTTTGGTTTTCAGATTATGCACCTTGGTTACTAATATTAAGAGGTTCCAACCAGAAATTAATAAGGGTATGTATCTGTTACTTTTGAGAAATTCCTTAGAAAAAAAGGTCTAATTGATTTGATCATGTTGATGATATACAGTTCATATCCTTGAAGGAAGGTTCAAGTAATCAAATAGTCTATAAGTAATGAATTTTAGGATATCGGTTCTACATGGAAGTAGTTTAAATGATTAAATCTGCCTTTCATGTTCCGTTGTGTTGCACTTTGGAGTTAGGAAGCCAGATGTTTGAAGTGATGTAGTAAAAGAAATTGTCTGACAGAGAAGACTGGGATCTCCTCCTTGAGTAACAAGGGGCAGAGTCCTCTTGCCTTACATACGACCTTCCAGTAATCCTCTCCTGGATGCAGGGCGAAACCAACTCCTTCAGACACTTGACGTAGTTCTCCATATCAAGGATGAGGCTCTTTGGGAAGATAAACGGGGGCAGTCGTGGTTTTCGAGTAGTCGTACCTTTGTAATCACAGCCTGAGCCACCCAACTCTTCCTGTTCTTCGGCACCGTCTTCAGATTGGCACCCGAGCACTCGGAGATCTTCCCATTGGAGCTCCTAGTGTGAATCCCAAGCACAAGATTGCCTTTTCCAATTTTTAGGATTGCATTAAACCATGGTATTTTTTCTTTTACAAACGATGCACAACTGAGTTTAATATGGTAGGAAGAGGAGGACACCGACGCACCGACACCAGACAACACCCATGCGTAGTACTCAGAGTTACCAACGGCGACAAATTACCTATCGAACCATATATATATATTTGTGTGTGTGTGTGATAAAAATAAAAAGATTAAAGAATAGACAAGAATTCTTTCCGAAGCTCTATAATTACAATATGAATTAAATAATAAAATGACAAAATATCAATAAATATTGAGGAGAGCAGAAATTTTTTGGTACTTAAAGCATGATAAATGTCAAACCAACTCGATGAGTTGAAGTAACTAGAGACTGGCTAAAAGCTGCAGGAGGAGGCTATGTTGATATAAATGCTACTCTGTTAAAGGTTATATTAAAAAAAGGTTCCAATGCCATTCTTCAACGTTTGTCATCCGTATTATTTTTAAAAAGTAAAAGGGTAGAGGTAAAGAGCTGTAAGCCATTCAGTCTCATTCAGCAATGTATAATTTACTTATAAAGAACAAATATACTCAATTAGTGCGTTCAACCATCGAAATAGCAAGGTTTCAGATATACTAACAGTCTATATGGTCATCTAAAAGGTGTTAAACTATTATTTAAGCGAAAAAATGAATAGGAAACCTCTTTCTATATGGTATTCGTAGAATATGCAAAATCTTTAAATCTAGTAAAAGGCAGTTCCATTCTAGTTCTACAAAATCATGGAATCCAAAAGATCTAAGTTTTCATACTCTTTTATATATAGAATTCCGCAAACTTCATCACTTAGGTCGCACTCTGTCAGAATAAATATGCAAATACAAAACAAAGAGTGAAACGAGTGAAAAGAGGGATCACAATATTGTACTATTTTCCTCAAATTAAGAAGAATTGCAATAATCAAAAGAGAATTACTACAAACAAGTCTCACAGCTATAGAGAAAATGAGCTTTTCCCAGAGAATGATCATTAACAGCAGGTTTACAGATACTTGAACAATTAGATTTGACGATCAGATTTTATAGATTATATATAAAAATACATTTATTTTGGTCCGATTGAGTATTGGAAATGATTGAACAGAAAAAAGGGGGCGGAAATTTAGAAGCAACAAGTTTTGGTAATTAAATGTACAGTATTTCTGAAAAACCTACAAGAAAAATGAAAGAAACACGAATAATAATAACACAAGGTCAACATATATAGTAAAATGAATAAAAGTTTTGTAGTGAATATGGACATGGTTAAGTGTTTAAAAATAACAACAGAAAATAGACGATATAATTCTCTTCCTTCACCCCTTTAATTCAAAAAGACGCACATAAAGTGACTTTGTAGGCAGCGGGATAATGAAATTCGCTAAATGGTAAGAGAAATATGTTAAGTTAGAACGCTGAACAAGGTGGTGGGGTTTTAAGACATTTGAACAACAGTTAATATCCATAAATTATACAAAAAATTAATTTACTACAGGTCACAACCCTATTGTGCCAAATTAGTCGTTTCCGCGCATACATGCGATAAGAGGAGAAGGAATGATAAACTTTAGGAAAAATAGCTAGAATATGGTCTTTACATATTAGGTTTGACCTGGCAAGTTCGGTAACTGTCCCAGGAGATTAAATACATTTCAGAGATTACTCTACAGAAACAGAACTTTCAACCTATCATAACCTTTGAGGTACCGTTTAGTTGCCTTCTATTAACAATAGATGACATGGAGAGGTAATATTCCAATTTCTCGGGTTATAAAGGTTCTTTCAATAAGTTTGCTCAATTTTTAAATGTAAATAAAACAAGTTGTGTGTGATATATGCACTCAATTTATTTTAAATTTGAAAGTACATTTTATGGCATTAAGTGTGAAATATGACCTCGTTCAAATATCCGCCGCGGCTTTGCTTAGTGGAACGTATTCGGGAGGCTCAATTTTCGATGACTTTGTCGCATAAATCTAATTGAATTTGCTGGATGGTGTTCGTTATGTTGACTTTGACGACACCAACTTTTTGCCGATTATTCCCATAGACCTGTGATTTAAGGTAGCCTCAAAGAAAGTAGTTTAATGGCGTTAAATCGCATGATCTCGGTGGCCAGTTGACGTCGCCGCCGCGCGAGATGACCCTGCCCTGAAATCACTAGTGCAAAATGTCTATCGGGGCGTGCGCAGTGTGGCACATAGCGCCGTCCTGTTGGAACCACATGTCGTCAGTATCCATATCAGGCACCTAATCCAATTGAGACCACAATAAGTTGCTTATCATCGATCTGTAGGTCTCGCCGTTGAGGGTTATGGCAATCCCATCTTCGTTCTCAAAAACATATGGACCGATGATTTCGTTAGACGAAAATCCGCACCAAACAGTGACTTTGTTGGGATGCAATTGGTGCTGATGCATATCATGTGGATTGTTTCCGTCTCAAATCCGACAATTTTGCTTGTTCACAAATCCATTCTTTTAAAAATGGGCCTCATCGCTGTGGCGAGGATAGAAATCACGTAATGCGCGGAACGTTTGTCAAACAGAGCATTAATTTTGATAATAACATTTGATGATTTTCACACGTTGTTCAACGCTATAGCCCTTGATCGTGACTTGCCAAGTACTACTAAACAGTTCACAGTGAGGTTGCCAGATGTCGCTTGAACAACATGGCCACTATCGCCTGACAAAGCTCGAGCGTCCTTGTTGAAAGACCCTATAAAATAATGAACTGTGTAATTCATATATGGTACCGAACAAATGGCATGGAAATTTTATTGACAAAGTCCAAATTTAGCTTCATTGAATTTATTTCATAGCTGAAAAGTGCAATGGTTAAAATTCCAGGAAGAGATGCCATAAATGGAAAGGGTCAGGGGGGGGGAGAACAGATCCCTGCGGGATGCCATTTTTCGTAGTTGAATATAAGTGTGTTGTTTATTATTTTGTTACTCATGATGTGTCTACGTAGTGTCGAAGACTTCCATTATTTCCATTGTTGCAATTACTCTCCTGCGTGATAATGTAAATGTTTTTAACTTTCTTCTATGAGCTGGGTGATGTTGGTAAGTTTGTTGAGTGCAATTATGTGAAACCGTGACAGAAATTATCTCATGGGATGGGGTTGATCTTGTTCATAACTTGATGTGCCATAATTTTAGAGAATGAGCAAACTAAGCGGATATGATGTGGAGTAGGGTGCGTTGTTTGTCTTTAAAATGGGTATTATTATCTGGACAGATTTCCCAACGTGTGGAATAGAGTTATGGGAAATAGATTTGTTGGAGATTTGTGCGAGGGCGTCTTAAATGCTTCTTTGAAATGTCAGGTCGAGAGTGCAGGGAGGATTTTGATTTCCCTATCAGCTGGGATACCACTACAGTCGTGAATTGTGTTAGCACCTCGTGGTGTATTGCGAGCGAGTGTATGTGTTTGTTTCCACCTGAGAAATCAGTTCTGCTAGTGATTGTTGTGTTGATTGACCTTTTGGGTGAAATTGACTATTTAAATTTGATTAGATGGCTTCCTGAATTTCTTGTTGTTCCCCGCTGTTGGTGTTTGGAAGTCTTTTAAAAGGTTATTCAAAGGTTTTTTGTCGTTTAGAAAGGTTTCCAGTTTTGATCTTGCTTTGAAATCAGTGCTTGAATACTGTGTGTTATACTTATTTTTATGATGTCAGCGCTTGGGGGAGTGGGTTTTTTTGTAGGTCGTTCCTGGTTTGCAGTAGTACAGGATCACCCCCACAAAACGGATCTCAAATTTAGATAGGCCTCATTTCTTAATTTTCTTCGAGGATTAATTGAAACTTTGGTAGCAACTAGTTTATTGTGTTTAAAAACATCCTATGAGAACTTGAAAGGCTTTAAACTTTTCTTCTTTATTCTAGAGCGCGTGTTTGAGATGACCTCCATTTAGCTCTGTGCATTTCTTGAAGCGCAGCACAAAGTTGTCCATGTATTCTGATTTTGTGTTATAAACTTGGGTAGTAATGTTTAAGCTTCCTCTAGATATATATTTATAGCTTGCTGTAAAGGGTATGATGCTAAAAGTGTGTAGGCTTTGTTATTATCGTTATCTGCTAATCTTTTTGACACAATGGCATCGTTCAACTACTCCACAAAATTAAATAACAGAATAAAGTACTTTTGGGAATCTTAGAATTCACTTTTAATCAATCTGGCCGATCAGATTCACTCCTCTGTATTCGAAACCTGCTAATGGCGTTACAATCCACACTCCCCAAATGTGGTACTGGGCGCCCTCCTTTGAACTTCAAATGGTTCCAGCCTGAAATATGACTACCATTCTTTGGCCTCTTCCTCGACCAAAAGGGACTGGCTCGTAGTGATTATGATACTGATATTTATTTGGATTCATTACCCGGTTGGGCGGCCCGCTTAAAGTGAGTGATAGGACAGAAAAGAGCAATTGTACTCATCATAATTATGACCTTGTGTGGTATATTTATGAGTGCATCTGATCTACTATTTTAGGTTAATACAAGATGGCCTTTCAAAATAACATTAATAATAGATTTAAGAAAGATAATTAATTTTTTTTCAAACATTTAAATTACTGATAATCGATCACAATAAAAACACAGCGATGAACAAAAGACCGAGTGATTTAGATAGGAAATTGAAATTCTAAAGAAATTAATTTTTTCTCTATAATTTGCCTCGAGACATAAAAGGGAATTCAAAATATTCAACCACAAAAAATAGGAAACTTAACCGAATAGTTCACCATCATTTTTACTGCACTGCTCACAAAATGAAAGAGTGGGGAAACAATGAAACGAATCGGAAGACGTTTCATATGGTCGTAGAAGTTAAGAGAGTTTAAATTCGGTACACATGGTCGTTTAAATTTAATAACATTGTATTCAAGTACTTTCAAAAATGTTTTATATGACAATTATTTTCGATTCATCGAAAGTATAGAAGTTCAATGAGAGTTTATAACCTTTGGGGCTCAGTGGTAACCACGTCACTTATTATAAGATTGGTTGTTCGAGCGAATCCCACGGGATTTCTAGGGAGGCCGAGTGTTTTTTTTTTAGATATCCACAGCTTGGCCAACTCTTTTTTCTTATGACACCAGGAATCGTCCCTTGAGCCCCAATTATCATTATTATCGTTAGCAATTGAAAATCCGCTTCCTAGCCGCAAGCACGAGGGGTGCTAGAAAACTTCCACAGCATGCAACATCCTCCCAATACTCTAGCCTGATCCCACAGGACAGTCTTAGGGAGGGCACGGCCTCACTTAATTGTGGTAACGTTTGCAGAGCCTACTGTTCAGGCCGGGGGATTACCGCTTTCTCTCTTAATAACCCAAGCAGTCGGGTGGAACAGAGATGTCATCTGCTCCTGGTGAGGGTTAAACAACAACATTATTATCGCTATTATTATTATTAAGAGACAAATTGAAAACAGTTTTAGCCTGATAAAACGGATCGAGAGTTGTAAAAACAAGGGGTGAAGCACCCCCCAATGTGAGTTATATGAAGAAAAGAAAGGAAACCTGCAACCATCGATGGAATTTTCACTTGATTGAGTAGGAATAAAGGGAAAAACAGATGAAGTCAAAGCCTAGATAAATGGAAAGAAAGAGTGAAAAGGATTAAAAGATGCTGAGTCCAGTAGGACCAATTATAAACCTCCAATATTTCATACAAAGAGCACAACCACTCATAAGTACGAATTTCTACCATGACTGGTACTTCGCGAGGAGACCACACACGGATGGTAGAAAATTTGGACACAGAATACTCGATCTCATATACACGAGCATTGTTCGTTGGTTTGTTCTCAATCTGGTTTAACGAGTCTTTATTGTTCAAGGGAGGAGAAATGAGTGCTATCACCCATGCATCTCCCATACTCTCCCTCGACCATTATCGCATGGAGTCGTCTCGCAGTTTATAAGATTCGTAATTTAATGCCTGTTCAAGGACCAACGGCATGAATTATTTAAGGTGTCGTTAAAGAGAATCAATATTGCAATTAGCGAGGTCATAAATCCCAACCCCCGGAGGGGGAATTAAGTTATAACTCGTGCTTCTCATCAAAGGGGTGCGTATTTTAGGGGTTTGGCTGAGACGTTTTTGAAAAGCGACTCTGTAGTAAATTTCGCTCCCAACGAAACCAAATCGAGGTTGCAGACATTTATGCTTTATATCTAAATAGGAATTAATACTGGTTTGAGCCTATTTTTTAGGTGTGTGCTATTGGTCTACATAATTGCGGGTAGACCCGTGTACAGTTTATAGTTGTGTATATCTATTTATGGGAATATCCTCAATATCGTGTGCATTAAAAAGGAATTGAGCTTATTTTGTTTACACTAACTGCTGGTTATTTTTGGTTGCTCCTTTAATGATCAAACAGGGTTTATCGGGTTATACATATGTTACTCTTATATCTTCCTCATGGTACGAATTGGAGTTTATGTAGGTATGTGCTACCCGGGGAGAAGAGCTCTCCGTGTTGTTGTTCAACATAACAAAACAACACTCTATTCGGCTTCAAGACTCCTCAAGAACCCTGTAGGACGATACCTGCGCACCAAAAAGGAGCTGCTATGGCCAATTTGAGCTAACTTTTACGATCCGTCGGTCGCTTGTTTGCATAAGGTGGTTGTAGCAAGAATGGGACGAGAGCATGCCAGTTTTAATAGCGCCGTTGCTTCGCGATTGTAGGGAACCACTGCTCTCTCTTCCGCACAGGCCCACTCCAACTCATCTCTACGCCTTACCTACATACATCCAACCACCCGTACTCTGACTTGTCTAATTTCGTTTAATGTCGCAGGATCGCTGTTCAAATTAAAAAGAATCAAATAACTTCCTTTAGCAAGGATCCTTAGGCGGGTTTTTTTTGCCCATTATTATTGCAATGTAATTAAAGTTTACTAACACGCAAAAGATGTCGGGGAATGTAGGAGAGCGAGATTACCTACGTACGCTCGTAGGTAAACCGTACCTACGTCACAGTGTGTTAAATCAAACACAAACGTTCGAAGCTGTCATCTCCGTTAAAAAAATAAAAATTGGTCTCTACATCCTTGGTCGCGACAGTAGCAAAAACATGAAGCTATTAACACTTAACCATTAAATCATTTTAAAGTTGTTCTGTTTAATATATAAACATGGGTAAAAATCACGAGATGTAATGAGTGAATAAGTATGAATATTTGGTTGTACCACTTATGGAAAAGGAAAGATTGATTGGAGAATTACCACAAGCAAGTCTCACAGCTATAGAGAAAATGAGCTTTTCCAAGAGAATGATCATTAACAGCAGGCTTACAGATCCTTGAACAATTAGATTTGACGATCAGATTTTATAGAGTATATATAAAAATACATTTATTTAGGACAGATTGAGTATTGGAAATGATTGAACAGAAAAAAGAGGCGGAAATTTAAAAGCAACAAGCTTTGGTAATTAAATGTACAGTATTTCTGTAAAACCTACAAGAAAAATGAAAGAAGCACGAATAATAATAATAACAAAACAAGGTCTTAATACATAAAGACGTGCATAAATACAGTATTTATAATTACAGTTTTTTTCTATTTCCTAAACCATTGGAAGTTTGAAAATGTTAATAAGATAACGAAAGTACTATTCCCAATCAATCTTTCTTTTTCCCTACTTGGTACAACTAAATACATATATATATATATATATATATATTTATATATATATATCTATATATACATATATAAATATATACTGTAGTGTAAGCTATCTCTACACGTCTGAATTTAGAAAAAACATTCTTATACCCATTAGTCCATATTATGGGTGGAAATTAATACGCTCTTATTAGAATACTTTGTATTGTTATAAAATATTTCTGTCTTATTCCTGCCACTAACTTTTTATGCAAAAAGTAAAACGTCATAAATATGAAGACATGAAATAAGGAACTCAAATAAGCTGGGAAGAAATGAAGGATTTGTTCACTGGAGCAGAATCACTGTCCACATGTTTTGTTGTCCTTAATGAAAGGTAATGTAGCAGCAGCTTCAGAATCGACATTTAATTCGGTTGCTTGGATTCACTATTATGAAGCACGATGGGTAAAGAACAAATTATATTTACTAGCCATTTAATTGCTGAACTACTTGAATTATTGCCTGGGATGTTGATTTTGATTACCTTATTTGTAATATATAAATATATAATTATTTAACATTTTCCTGGCATCGATGAATTTGATCATTGGCTCTTTTTTGCATTGATTCACAAATACAAATGAGGTGTTTTGCGATTTTTTCTACTATATTTTACTATATATCGTTAAAGATTGAGAAGTATAGCTCAATACATGTATTGACTTAACACTTTAATATATTATTTCATCTCCTCTCAATTAAAACCAGACATTAATGAATACGTACATGAATAAGCAATCAGTACTTGCATAGATTTATAAATCTGTCTAAATAGTTACACAATGCAAGAAAGGCATAGTTTACAATGGGTAGCTAATTAATACAAGCACTTCATTAATAGTTTTCAGGCATAGATCTATATTACTCTTGAACTTGAACTCATATAATGTACTTAAATCTATTATTCTTTCACGCAGTTTTATCGAATCAAAATAAGGTTAATTGTACTTACATCTTGGAAATTGACGATCTCAGATGCCATAACGATTGTACTAACTACTGCTATTTGGAAATATAATTACGATAATTTGACATTGAATAGTGTCCATTCAAATCACCACTTGTAAATTACTAATGATTTAAAGGATAAGGAATGAATTATACAAAGCGTTTGCATATATAGTATAAAATTTCCTTTCGAAGTTTTATGATAGATAAACGTATTAGTTCGGCTTTTGTTACAACAAAATTCAAAATAACTTTAAAATACTATGCCTACAACTTGTGATAATATTATTCTGTTTTACTGCTTTTTAAATTTTCACTTATAGCATTTTCTCGTAATAAAACTCTGCTTATACAATTTTCAGGAACTCAAAAGTATTGTTCCATGAAGAATTTTTTAATGTCTCACAGCATCGCTAACAGGTCCTAACACTACAATGATTTCAATCCTAGTAAGTAGTGATCCAGCATGTCTCGTATACAGCTGAGACTAGTTGTCATACATATCTAGTAAACTAATTTTCAGTCTTAATTTACCAAAATAAGTTTATTACTCAATTTTTCAGGATATTATTATATGTTATTATTTGGGGGGTAAATCGGTAGATAGATTAGCAATAATTTGAATAAAATAAGATTTGAAATAAAATAAAAAAAAAAACCGCATGGCAACTCTTCGCCCCGCCCACTTCACCAAGCTCCACCTACTCGAGTATAAAAACTAGAACAATGAGATCAGGGAGGGAAAGGATAAACTTATCAGATAAATAAAGCTAGAATTTCTCTAAAATTACATTTTTTTATCAATAAATTGCTATGATAATGAAATGGCTTTTGGGGAGGTTTAATATATGCTGATTACTCTTTTAGTTATAGTTCCTGCTACTTAGCATATAATTACTTCGTTAAAATAAATGTCTCTCGTCTAAGGAAAGACAGTAATTGATTTGATTTCCAATGTAAAAACATTCATCAGAAACGATATTGAGTGACAGATAAGAAAAACGAAAATTTACCTTATTTTTATGCCTACTGACCTGTATGTGCCTGTTATTATTTATATCCCGCTTTCTTTCCTTCCAAAAGATTTCAACGTTAGTAAAATAGTGAACAACTCATAAAAAAAATCAATAAAAGAGTTTATATTATATGAATAATGAATTATTAACTGTCTCCTTTGATTATTACCCTAGTATATTCACTACATTCTCATGGAAAACAATAAGGAATATAAGACAAAAGTTTACTAAAGAAAAATCGAAAAGTAGTTGATTTGGAGATTAGAAGAGATATACACAAACCAGATACTTAAAAGAAACGATATCAGGTTGAAAAATAATCTTACATTACTTAATTGTAATAAGCATGAAATTGAGCCAAGGGAATGTTTCAATTTTATGTTCAACAATCTATATTTATTTTTAATTATTAGAATCCACAAACAAGTTTAAATATAAAAACAAATAAGGCTTTGATATTCGATGCTTCTGTGGCCATTTATGAAATTTAACTTTATTCCATAATGTTTAGGAATAATCAATACACATCTTCCGTATCTGATCTCTGTGAAGGATTTTATATCATGTTAAAAACTAGGAAACATTCGCACACTTCTTATATTAATCCTTTACGTATATTTTTTAATACTTCAGGTAGTATTTTACTTATATTTAAAATGCAAAATAATTGAAGCAAATTTGTGGCACATCTGCACCTTAGCATTATTTTACAAAATGGTTATTAAAATAGTTCTTGGCATATGGAAATAGAGGGACAGATGTTCTTATTCTGGCCGTCGGCAAATATTGTTGCCCGAAAGGTCACAAGATTTATATCGACTCGAGGAAAAGAAGATGAAGGTTTTTCTTTCAATTTAAATAAATTCGCTTTTTTTCCATGTCTTTGGCTTTCGTAGTCACACATACTGTATAGTCGCTCTCTTAGAGATTATAAAATGAATGCGATTGACTATTCACTTACTAAACTTATCTAGAATTTTCTCGTTTTATTAAAATGTAGAACCTATGGAACGATAACACATATCCAATGTTTTCTTATTAAAATAAATTCAATGTTTGCTTTATTAGATTATAATTAACCATTCAAACTGTTAATTTTTTTAAAATAAATTTTGAAATTTGAGCATATCTGTACCTGCCACATAAGAAAAAAAACACTGTTTGATAATTACTACTATTTAGTTCCTGATTCATTTATATATATATATATATATATATATATATATATATATATATATATATAAAGGTAGATATTTTACAACCAATATGCACTCAATTACCTTAACTTACTGCTGTGCCATATCCTCCAGGACGTCGGCAACCAAGGACTTCCATCTTCCTTTGTCTGCCTCCTATCAACTTCACCAGTCCACCCATGTATTCTTCTCATGGCCTTCTTCTTCCTCTCCTTCACTCCACCATTCCATTTACAACCAAATTATCGATCCTTTCTCTTCTCATCACAAGACTGAAGAATCTCAACTGTCTTTCTCTCACCATCTTCATCAATTTTCTCTTCTCTCCCACCCTTTGCAAAACTGATTCGTTCGTTCTTCTTGCTGTCCACGGGATCTTCATCATTCTTCTCCATCGACTCCAGTCTCTTCACCAATGATGCTGACAATGGCCAGCTGTCCAGTCCATGCAACAAAGTTGACCACACTTGCGTCTTTATTAAACATTTCCTAGTTTTAATCTATAACTTCGTGTTCGCTAATATATGACTACTGATTAATGTGGGATCCAAACCAAGGGACCCCATCCAGCGACTAACTACACTCGATGTGCCTTAACTTCGATAAAACCAGAAGAGGTGTTTCCACTCGCCTAAGACGTAGCTAAATATTTTGAATAGGGCATCCCATAATTAATGCAGCATTAAATTTTATATTTATTAATTTATTAAGTAATATAATTCCATGTTTCGACCAGAAGTCTCAATATTTCTACTTATTTTTGAAAACCATGTTTATGAAATTCGTATGACTTTGGTTGAAAATGTTCTTTAAGGTTGTTTCAATCTCATCTGTTCTTGGCATCTTAGTTCTCTTCAGGTGATTTGTTAATTCCGAAGTCGAGTGAATTAGTTACCAAGTCGACTAATTAGTTACCAATTGTCAGATTTGGATTAGGAAGTTTAAATGTATTATGCCATTCAAACACAACAAACTCACAAGAGAATCTTCCATAGATGAATCCCGTTTCGCCTGGGTATTGTTTTTTCCTAAGGAGTAATTTATTTACTAAAAACATTAATATTATTGTACATAATGTTTTTATCTCCTGTAATATTCTTACTAAAATATTGTTCACGTTTTAGTCGAGAAAGAAGAGATGAACAAATGTTAATTCTTTGTTGCAAGTTTACCTCTGCGAAGTAGTGAGGAATCCATTGGCCACAATAGTGAAACCTTGAATGTAGTATTTCGACCAATTGTTCAACAGCTATACTCGTATTTTATTCCACTCTTATTTTTAAAGTTTTTAATAAAATTTGACTGTTCGCAGTGCACAGGTTTTCTCTAAGACTAGCGTTTCGTGATCAAAAATCCTTAAATTATCTTTGGTAATTGCTCACGCTAATTTTTGCTTCAGCGTATACTTGACAAACTTTCTGTTGTTAATTTAGTAATGTTGACTTTGTTAAACTCTCAAAGCATAAGATTGCCATTGTGCTCTTTCGATTCTCCCATAATATATATCAATAAACGATAGATACATTAAATTAACATTAATAATTAATTACAATCCCAGAAAATGACTACTAAGTTATGTCGAAATGTAAATGTTGAATTATGCTAAAACATCCAAGTAGCTAATCTAGTAATGATAAACATGAAAATATGCCATTCATGTAGTTTTCCAAAAAATATTTCGGGTAACATAGATTAAAGGCAATCTCTTTAATTTTTGTAAATTCTTGATCTAAAACTCAGGGCTACATATTCTGAGCGCCGTAAAATACATGGAAGAAAACACTGATACTTTAATATTTTTAGAATGACCTGAATAAAAATGGACATAGGATAAATTATTTGTCAGTTTCCTGAAAATAGAAAACGTAAACCTGTCTGATTTTCTATTTATTAGAACATTGAGAAAAGGAGGATATTATTTTGTTCTTTTTATAAAGTAAATTTAATTGACGAAACCAATGAATTAATGAATAAAATAAAACCATCGAGGTTAAAATCTTCCTTTAGAATTCCGAAGACATCGTCTACATAACGGTACCATACAATTTGAGTGGACCAAACCGGTGGAATCAGACTAGTTTTAAGATATTCCATATATATATTTTTGACAATAAGGGAGATAGGAGATTACCCGTAGCCATGCCAAACACTTGTTTTTAGAACTTGCCAATGAAACTAAATCTACAATTTTTAATGCATAAACAAATAAGACGAATGATCGAGTTGGACGGTAAAGGCAAATTATAAGAGTTTAGAATACCAGCTAGAAAATCCAATAAGGCATCAACGGGCACTTTAGTAAATAATGAGTTAACATAAAAACTGACTAATCTTAGGTCTAATGTTACATTCATATTGTCTAACTTATTGCAAAGATCAACTAAATATTTTATATGTAAGGGTGATATGGATTCTAAGATCGGAGAAAGTAGCTTTACTAAATATTTTGATAGTTTATATTGGATTGACCCAGTTGTACTGATGATTGGTCTTATTGGATTGCCTGGTTTATGGGTTTTTATTAGGCCATACAAATAAGGTAATGATGAATCACTAGAAGAAACTGAGTCAATAATTGATTTGTGTTTTTTTTTAATATATTTAGGTTTCTATTAAAATTCTTAATTACATTATCTAAAGGATCGCTTCTTAACGGTACGTATGTACATAGTAGTATCAGATAACAAAGTGGCTTTTTTTTCTAAATACAATGTTTAATTCATTATCACACACATGTGGGATTTATCAGCTTTTATAATATGCAAATCCTTCTCCATTTGTAATGATTTAAGGGCTTTTTTAAATCGTTTTGGAAAATTATGTAAACTCTTATTCATATTATTCACTACTGAATAAACAATTTATTTTGCTATGTTAATATGGTTTTGTGGTATGTTCTTATTTCTTTCTAATCTTGCAAAAGCAGCGGCAATGGTAACACTTTCAGTTTTTTTGTTTATTGAGAACGAGAGTCCTTATCCTAAGGCACGTATCACATGGGTTGATGTTGGCTTATCCGATAAATTGACAACACAGTTTTCTAGATATTTTTTGTTCCAATCACTATCACTTACATATAAGGCGGTTTAATTTTTTTGCTAGGTGGATGTTTAGATTATGTAGTTTCCTTCTGAGCTTGTTGTAGATGCATCTAACAGCGGTGTTTTCCAGTCCTTCGGTATATCACGTATGAACTTATGTTTCCCACTAACCAACTTTTAAACTGTAATAAGTCATTTCTTTTTTGTGTCTTCCAGATGTTTTTTTAAGGAGAGGACACTGAACTGACTAAAAGGATGTTTCACTTTCATTCCTCAACCGGGCCGGCAGCAACGATTTGGGAATCACATGCTCCTCTAAACACTGATGTAGAAATTTGCTTCCAAGTCTTGTAGAATGGGCTTTCACTAAGGATTTTTGAAAGTCCACATAGAGATGTGCGAAGAAGGGGAACAGGAGGCAGAAGTTACGCGGGGTGTCCATTATGGGTAAAAATCACGAGAGGTAACACGTGATAAGTATAAATATTTGTATATACCACGTAAAGAAAAGGAAAGATTGATTGGATTTAGTACTTTCGTTGTGTTAACATTTTCAAACTCGCAATGGCTTACAAAATAGTCACACCGTATTTATACAAAGCAATGTTTTCCCTATGAGGTCAGATTTTTTATGACCTCTGATAAGTCTAATTTGAGCAAGAAAGATAGGACTGGATAATATTTTTGTCCTGTACCAATGTTAAAACACGTTAATATAAGTGCAATTTTTAAATACAATTATACATTTAAAAATATGTTTAAAAACACAGCCCATGGAACAATAATAATATAATATATAGTATACCATGTTTGGATTGTAATTAATTCTATGTAGGTTAAACTTTTAAAACTATTTCTGTAAGAACTAAGCATCATCAAAATGCAGTATCTAAGGGATATCCTAATAGTGCTTTGGCCGTCCAGAGGCTTAAGATGGGTCACTAGGTTAACTGGTTAAAGGCAGATACCATAATGCATTTTTAATGATTTTATCAGCAGAAATATCATTGAATCGTTCCTAATCTCTAGCACAAAGGAGAGAAATGTAAATATTAGTCCCGGTTTATATTCATTAGATCCAGTCCTGTCTTTCTTGTTCAAATCAGACTTATCAGAGGTCATAAAAATTTTGACCTTATAGGTGAAACATTGCCCCTCTATTTTGTAAGCTTTTGCGAGTTTGAAAATGTTAACACAACGAAAGTACTAAATCCAATCAATCTTTCCTTTTCATTACGTGGTATATACAAATATTTATACTTATCACGTGTTACCTCTCGTAATTTTTACCCATATACATAATATATATATATATATATATATATATATATATATATATATATATATATATATATATATATATATATATATATATATATATATATTTATATATATCAGCAGCTGTTTTATTTTTATACTACAGCGCAGTCTCTGGTGGTTATTAACAAGTTTCCTAAGTGTTTCTCTCGTGAATTGAAGTAATAATTTTCATTTTCTCTTGGAAAACTTTTGGCTTTATTTTATAAATCCCATAACCCATTTAATAATGTCATTCGTTCGCATTCTGGCTATTCTGAATTACCTGGAAGATTGCCTAATTTCCCGATGAGGTTTTAAACAGTCCCATGTTTCATATAATATACCCCAATTGTCTGAGCCTTCAAGAAGAAAAGAGATCAGTTTTAAACTCGACATAAAATAGTTAATTTAATGTCTTGAACTTTGAATGTTGAATGTATTTTTCAAGGCAGAGAAGGCGATGTTTTAACTTCTAGTTTGGCGTATATTAATTCTGTGCATGTTTTTAACCTAATAAAGAGCATTAACTTAAAAAAAAACCAGCATTAAAGTCAATTTTAATTTGTTGAGGGATGGGGGGGCTTACTGACTAGCGTGTTGGACTGAAAAGGGATGAGCGTTCAAAGGCCTGGGTTCCAATCGCACATATTATTTCACTTTTTCTAACGTGTAAAAGAGTTTAGATTATTTTATTTCCTTTGCTATTCCTCTCCCTTCCTTCTTTCCTAATCTATGTATGGTCCTTATTTGGTTCTATAAAAAAAACAAATTCACTTTTTCTGTCATTCTTCCTTATTTCATATGGGTTAATGAGCATCTATCGTGTCACGTGTTATTGTGATTTCCAGTATATATATATATATATATATATATATATATATATATATATATATATATATATATATGAGAAACTTGAGTAGAGCAAAAATTGGCAAAAATCCCCCAGGAAAATGAAAAGCGGATTCCAAGTACTTTCGAACTTTGTTCAGTTCATTCTTAAGGAATAAAGAATTCTTTTACAAAGGTGGTATATATTAGAGACAACAAAGCAATGCTCGACCCATGTACAGCGAAGGGGCACAAAATAGAAAAATATGATCAGAAACGCGATTAAATACCGGATACGAAGGGTAAAAACATAAAGATAAGATCTCTTCCGGAAGTTCCACGTGTGAGAAAAGAATGTGCGAAATGTAGACATATAGGTTACATAACTATAAGTACATATAAAGGCAAATAAAAATACATTGAAATAAACATAAATAATTATAACAAATTTCATAAGTCAAAGGGCTAAGATTTAAAATGAACAATTTCATTAAAATAAAGCTTTCAATTACAGAGTTCAGTTTAAAGAGAACAGGGGATATATTGAAATAAGGTGACGAATTAATGAATGAGCATTTGACAATATTTCTTTGAACAAAGTCATCAGATTTATAATGAATTTATCAGAATTCCATTTGATAGGGTGATTATTTTCAGATAAATAAATAAAGAAGGCACTATTACTTTCAATTCTTCTAATATTGTATTTATGTTCGATCAAACGTAAATTTAATGATTTTCTAGTTTGCTCAAAGTATTGCTTAGGGCAAACTGCACAATCAACAAAATAAACCCCCCTATACTTTTGTTATTATTTTGAATCAACATTTGGTACATAGTAGAGTCATACTTAAATATGGCTGAAACATTTGAAACATTTAAAGATGCAGGGAAGCAGGGAAAAGGACTCAGATAACGGTAAAACAAAGGAGTTCTTAAAATTGTATGCGGGAGGGATTTTAGTTCTGTAAAACGATCCATAACTAGGCACATGGCAGAAAAAAATTGAGGGTATCATAGGTTGCTACCTATTTCAAAGATCTTAGAAAACTCAAGATCCTTGGATTCCGGGCTGGTGATCCACAACCTCCGGAATTCTTGGATCTTGAGTTTTCTAAGATCTTTTAAATAGGTAACAACAACCTCTGCTACCCACAAAACTTTTTTTGCCAAAAAATGTATGCGTTCATGCTGTTATCCACAAGGATCACCAAACGATCTTTTAGGACCAAATACATACATTTATCCTCAACATACTCCAAATGATCTCCTAAGAATGCGTTTATGCAGTTATCCACAAGTATCTCTCAAAGCATCTTTTTCGGGAGGCATTCATGCTCTTATCCCCCCAGGAACTCCAAAAGATCTTCTAGGAACACGATCATGAAATTTTCCTCAAGGATCTGGTAGGAATGCGTGCATACAGTTATCCAACAACGATTTCAAAAGGATATCCTATGAACGCGTTGATGCATTTGTTTACCCGGATCTCCAAAGGATATCCTAGGAACCCTTTTAAGGAATTATCCAGAAGGAAATCCAAAATATATCCTAAAAACGCTGTCATTCAGTTATCCACAAGGAACTCAAATGGATATTCTAGAAATGCCTCCATTGAGATATCCAAAGGAACTCCAAACGATCACCTAGAACGTTATTATGCTGTTATATACATGGATCTCTCAAGGATCTGATAGGAGCACTTTCATATAGCTATTTGCAAAGCCCTCCAAAGGATCTCTAAGAAACGCTTTCATGCATCCATCCACAATATTCTCCTATATATCCAAAGGAATTCCAAACGATCGCCTAGAAACGTGATTATGCAGTTATATACATGAATCTCTCAAGGATCTGCTAGGAGCACTTTCATATAACTATTCTCAAAGCCCTCTAAAAGATCTCTCAGGAACGCTTTCATGCATCCATCCGCAAAATTCTCCTAGAAACGTGTTGCTATAGTTATACAAAAGGATTTTTAAAGGATCTCACATAAACGCGTTCAAGCAGTTATCCACAATGATCTTCAAAGGGTCGCATATTAACGCGTGCATGCAATTATCCACAAAGACATCCAAAGGATTTTTTAGTAACGCCTCGCTGCATTTACCCACAAGGATCTCTTACAAACGGGTTCTGGCAGTCATCCACAAGGATCTCAAAAGGCCCCCATAGGAACCTTTTGATATAGTTATGCAAAAGGAACTCAAATGGATCTCCTAATAACATGTTCTTGAAGTTATCTACAAGGTTCTCCAAAACAAATCCAGCGGACGCTTTTCTGCAGTTATCTACAAGCATCTCCACAGGATCTGTTAGGTAGGCGTTCATGCAAATATCAATAAGGATAACCTATTAACGCTTTTTTAAGTTATCCATAAGGATCCTTAAAGTATGTTCAATGAACAATTCAAAGAAATCTCCAAAGGATCCCGTAGGAAACTTTTCATATCTTCTAGTATCTTTTTTATGCGTTTATCCAAAAGGATATCCAAAGGATTTCCTAGGAACGCGTTCATTCAATTATAACCAGGATCTCTAAAGCATCCATTAAACATGCCTTTATGCAGTTATTCACTATGATCAACAAAATATCTTTTAAGGACGCTTTCATAAAGTTATCCACACGGATCTCCAAAGGATGTAAAAGAAATGCGTATATACTGTTAAGAAAAATGAGATCCAAAAGTCCTCATATGAAAGGTTCATACAGTTATACATAAGGATCTACAACGCATCTACTTGGAAATGATTCATTCATTTATACGCGACGATCGCCAAAGGATCTTCTATAGCCGCTTGTATAAAGTTATAAAAAGGCCTTCCAAGGTTTCTTCTAGGATCACGTTCATGTAACTATCAGAAGGATTTCCACAGGATTTCCTATAACCGCGTACATACAGTTATCCACAGTTCCCTAAAAGAATCTCCGAGAACGCGTTCATGCAATTATCCTAGGAGATCTCCAAAGATATCCCAGGAACCTGTTATTATACTTTTACACAAAGATATCCAGAGGAACTAATGGGAAAGCTTTCATGCAGTTATCTCCAAGAATCTCCAAGGAATCTCTTAGCAACGTGTTGTTGCGCATTTATCCACACGGATCTACAAAAAATCTCCTAGGAATGCTATCCTGCAGTTATTCACATGGATTTTCAGAAGAGCTCCTAAACATCTGCTAGCAACGTGTTTTTGCAGTTAGCCCAGGGATCTTCTAGGAGTGTTTTCATGCATTTATCCACAAGAATATTCAAAGTATCTCCAAAGTATGTCCTATGAACTTTATTATGAATTTTCGACATGGATCAACAAAGGTTCTCCAAGGAACAATGTCATACAATTATCTACAAGGATTCCCCAAAAATCTATTATGACCGTTTTCGTTCAGGTATCCAGGTATCCTAGGAAAGTGTCAATGCAGTTATCCAGAAAGATCTCCAGTGGATCCACTTTAAACACTGTCATACAGTTATCCACAATTACTCCAAATGATCTTCTAGGAAGGCGTTTATGCAAATATCCACAAGGATCTCCAAAGGAACTTCTTAGGAACGCGTTTCTGCGGTTATATACAAAGATCTCCATGGACGCTAGTATGAGGTTATCCACAACGATTTCCAAAGGATCTCCGATGAACTAATTAATACAGTTATCAAGAAACATCTCCAAAACACCACCTAGGAACGCGTTCATGCAGGTATCCACAGGGATCTCCAAAGGTTTATCTAGCAGGGTGTTTATGCAATTATCTACAAGGATCTCCAAAGATTCTGCTGACAAGGTGTTTATGCGGTTCTCCACAAGGATCTCCAAGGATTCTTATAAGAAGTTGCACATGCAGTTATCCACAAGGATCTACAAAGGATCTCTTAGGAAGTCGTTTTTACAGTTATACACAGGAACCTCCAAACGTTATCCTAGGTACTCGCCCATGCTTTTATTCACACTTAACTCCAAAGGATATCTTAGGAGGGCGTTAATCTAGTTATCGACCAGAATCTCCGCAAGAAACTCCAAAGTATCTCGTAGGAACACGTTATTGCAGATATCCACAAGGATCTCAAAAGGATATCCTAGGAAAGCGTTCATAAGGGGATCCATAAAGAACTACAAACGTTATTCTAGTACCCTGACCATGCAGTTATCCAAAAGATCTCCAAAGGGTCTCCTATGAACGCTTTCATGCCATTTTCGACAAGGATCTCTAATTGACGAATGTTTTTGCAGCTCGTTGTGTCACCAAATTTCTTGGACCAGATCAGAAGTGACTTCAGCGCAATTTTTGCTACTTTTGATTATGTTCTCAATAGATTTCTCCTGCTATTAGTTACCATGGATAAGACTTAGGTTTAACATTCTCAGGCAGAAACTAAAAAAAAAGTAGTAAAAAATGGAAACTCCAATGGATCTCCAGGTCTCAAGAAGTTTACGGGTCAAACTCTCATCGCCCTCTTCTGTCGCCAATCTTTTGAGGCAGCTACAGGAGACAATTAAGGAACATCAACCTAGGCAACTGCCATCAAGTGTACTCTTCCACCAAGCCAATGCCCCGGCTCCAAAATCGGCGGTGACGCTTCCAACTTGTACAACATCCGCCCTATTCACCTGCCCTTCCCCCTTACGCCCTCTTTAGACGACTTTTTGTTTCATAAATGGAAAGGCTCTGTTGTTGCCATTTTCCACTGTATATTTCTATTTAGAGGATTGAGACGCTAGCTTCTACAAAGAATGGATCTGTATGCTACATAGTCGCTGGACTTTATGCGTAAACTTGCGAGAGGACTTGGTTAAAAAATGGCTCCACCAATTGGACTAAAAATATATCGTCGTAACCTAGGCCAAGAAGTTATCCATCGCACATCGTATGAGTCTAAGAAAGTCCAGGTATGAGAGTTAGTTAATTTTGATGGCGCAGCCAACTCTTTTCACCATCGACAATGTCCTTTGACGTAGAAATGAAATTCACATAAAGATCAGAGTGATAATCGTTAGCAATCTCCTGGCACCAACGACTGGTCATCGTTTAAAGAACGATAGCATAGTTTTATAGCACCAACCAGCGAGCAAGAAATCCTTCGTGCCCCAATAAAACGCTACCAGTTCCCTGTCAGGCGATGTATAAATAAAGATCCCTTGGTCGTGATACGAGATGGAGAAGTGACGTGTAGTTTGTGCGATGAGAACAAGAAGAGACAGCAATGTTGTGAAAAATTCAAATATACATGAATATTAACAAAAAAAAAGAAGTTGGTAATTAAAATTGGCAGTGAGTGAATTCCTAACCCACGGAAATTGATTGCCATGCATGCGTTCCTCATCTTGTCTCCTGCATCTCTCTTGATTCCAGCCTTAAACTCTTCCACCTCTTCAACGGTGTAAAAGCTTTGCAGCCAGTGTGGGCCCTTCTCCGGCGGGGCCGTTCCTTTCATGCAATCCCCCTAATTCGCCCTCTGCACTAGCATCCCATTCAAAAACAAATCTCCTTCAAGGTCATAGTACCTAAATATGTATGAAATAAGGCTGCTTTATCGTTCCTGTCCTCCTCATTGACCCCATCATCCCGACCCCACAGAAACCTGCGCTAGTGTTCTGCTTTCCTAATCGCGGTTCCTCGCTGTAGTCGGTTCTTTTTCACCATTTGCAAGGAGAAGGTGAAATGATCTGCCCCTCCCGCCATTTTGGTGCCTTCAAACCTTCGTTGCGCCCCCCATCCTCTTTTCTCATTATCCGATAGACGTTCGCTCTTCAAAATCTCATGGTCTTGAAGTACTCTATACAATAAACTTTATTATCATTATTATTATTAGTGAGAAGGACCATCTAATATATATTAACAAAAGTTGCTTATATATATATATATATATATATATACACATGCATCTGTATTTTTTTGCGATAGGACTTTTTTATCCCAGACAACAGCGGGTACCTATGCTATTAAATAATAAGTATTCTTAAGTAATTCAGCTACATTATGCGTCAGCCTTAAAAAAATGCACCTGCAAACCCTCTCAACCCATTATGTTTCCCAGCACAGTGATGGTGGTCCTTCAACTGAGAACTTTCTTGCGCTGGTGGGATGCTGGGAATCTTCATGATAATTGGGATCTTGGACAATGAATCTTGTTAACAGTTGCCTTGGACTTAGCATTGACTCTGCTTTGTTTCTTCATTAATTCACAAAGATTTCATCTGATATCGCAACAAAGAAGAAATTACCCCCCCCCCCTCCTCCTACCTCCAAGTCCTTAGAGGAGTTATCAAGAACCTTGACGTGCCATATGAAACCCAATTTGGATGTTATCGCGATGAAAATTGACCTTGCACTCTCGGACATTCCTTGGTATTCCCTCAGCATTCTCAAGTTATCTTTGACTTTCTCAGGGATTCCTTTCTCTTCTCTCTCTTCTTTCTCTCTTTTTGTTTCTCTCCATCGTCCACATAAACATATGTCATGGACAACGACTGGCATTTGTTGTCAAGGCAAAGTTGAAGCATCATTTCCGGATCACTGACTTGTTCTTGGAGTTTTTACCCTCTCGTTTGGATGCTACATTCAAGGTTTGTATTTTGGGGTATTGTAGCCCTGAATAAATTTAATATATTGTTTTTTTCTTCTAATACCTACATTTTTTAACGTTCAGAATGGGAATCTGCATTCGTATTTTTGCACTTGTTTCTCAAGTATTTTCCTTAGGTTCACTCATAAGCGTTTCTTAAGCCTTTCTATTGTGACCTACAAATCAATTTGAGGATTAGGTAATGACGACATAGCGCATTATTTTGTAAGGAATATTTAAACCTTCAAAATTATGCTACAAAGTGAGTCGAAACCATTTTAGGGATGTGTGTCTCACCTCCTTTTCGGATAAAATAATGGCAGTAATTTACCTCGTGTTCTTCCAGAAATGGAAATATCAATTGACACCCCGAAATAGAAGGAACTCAAATTTTCTATCATGGATCCATCATATTTCCTCACTTTTTCTTGTTAATGGCCTTAAGGCGAAATTATTCTGTTTTTATACCGTCAAAACATTTCCATGAAATAGTCAGAAATTCTTCAGACAAGAAATATTTAGTTTCTTGATTTTTATCTACTGGTTTTGTGGAAAAGAGGTCGAATATTTTACAGTGCAAGTTAAAATTTTAAGGTTTGTACTATCGAACCTTTTATTCTTTGTAGTTATCAAAATTGTTCATGTTACATTTTATAAATATTATAGTAGTTTTGGATGACTGCCATTAGTCTTTGCTGCGTTGTGTTGCTAAGTAATAGAAAATCAATATGAGGGATAGAAATTAAAAATAGCAAAATTTTAATTCGAATTTTTCTGTGATATGATGATTAAACTTTAAATAAATTTATAATGCTAATTAAACTTTAGAAGAAAAGAAAAATTGAGTAAATTTGGCAAACCTCTTTTGAAACAAAACCGTTTCAAAATATTTCGCCTGTAGTTTACGAAGTACCGCATTAACATCCAAAATTTCGTAAATTTAATTTATTGGTATTTATCCCATTTATTTATAACTAAATATACCGCAAATAGTCCATCTCTCATCAAAAATATATTAAATTGTCGCTCTCTTTACGAAATTCAACGGAAAATGTGACATCACTAATTTTGGCTACTTTACATGCTGCGGAAAGTTTATAATTTATAATTTAGGCTTAGTGAATTATGTTATTTCATTCTTTTCCTTCCAAACTTTCTTACATTATTATGTTTTATTTAATTTACCCGCTGTTTCTTTCAACAGTCTCTTATTTTCATTTTTATCTGCAGTGAATGAAATTCCTTTGATAGTTATCAAAGTTTTATTTCCTTTCCCCATAAGGGGTAATAACACCCCTAGTACAACAGAAACCTCAAGGCGCTGGGGGCGGGAGAGGGCCTCCCGCCCCCAGCGCCTCAAAAGAAACTGATGCCGTCTGTCTCTCGGGTCGTCTTTTGCACCTCTTTGAAATCTCCCACTATTATTTTATCGCCTGTTTAGTCCCAGTAAAGGGCGAAAGAGGGTATTAAGCTTTCTAAAATAAATTCCTTCGCCTTTTCAAACACTAAAGTAGTACATTTGGGAGTCACGTAAATGTAAATGACTGAACCTAATATACTGGCAGTGGAAAGCGAAGAGGAGAAAAGTAAATGATAGAGGTTCTACCAACAATCCGCGCTATTTTTTTAGGCCTTTTATTTCTTGGTGTCAAAATACAATTTCATTTATTTCGGAAGTATCAATTTTCATTTTTTTTTTCTTAATATTTCACCGAAGACTATTCTTAAAAGTTTAAGTCGTCGTATGTGCTACTATCTTTTTAAAAAAAAATCAGATTTCAAAATTAATATAGTTTGTCACGCCTTTCACTGAGTTTTGTGTCGACCATGACTCTTTTTATAACAAAATTTATATTTATAAACTTTTATCTCATCCCAAATCGCAGATTGGTGCATATTGCTAAGTATTTTCTCATTCTACTATTGTATAAAATAGCAATTAAATTGTCAATTTTTTAAATATACTGACGTGATAATCAACATTTTGCAATCGGTAACTACAATTTGCTGTTTCTATGGCTATATTAAATAAAGCAGGTATTGCATTACTTTCCACTGATTTTTTTCACGTTATTCAAATTAGTAGGTGTACCTTATCAAGTACTAGAACCTATTTAAATCATATTATTACCCTTATATCTATTAAAGAGAATTAAGAAAGAAGCTTCTTGAGTGCTGCCACAACGACTCAGCAGCTTGTTTTGGTTTACCTTTCACCTAAATCCACCGTATTTAGCAAATTTTTGTTCTTTAGTTATCTAATAATTTGGTGTTTTCGTGAGGTTAGCTTCATCCCCTCGTATCAACTACTTAACTTCCGCTTATACCATTCTGATTTCGAACTAAACATTCGTCTATATTTTGTATGGGAATACATTTTTTAATAGTTCCTCCCGCTAGCCCCATTTGAAGGTAATAATACTTCATTTAATTTTTTTTTATTTAGAACCTCATCTGGTGATTGTCTACTAGTACAAAAGTCGTCGTAATCATGGTATAACCTAATACTAGGCAATATTAACAAACCCTAAATATCATGCAAAAATAAAACGAAGATATAATAATTCCTCATGTCTAAATCTCCTCTGCTCTTCTCCATCAGCCATCTCGTTTCAATAAAGTCTCTAAATCAGCATCCTGTTGAGGTGGTTTTGGAAACTTCATGTCTAAAATGCTCACTTCATATAGTCCTTGTTTTATATAATCCCTCGTTCATTTTGTCCCCCTAAAGGACTAAAGACTCTCTTATTCCTTCTCTTGCTTTTTTTATCAAGTTAATGAGTAAGTAACCATATTTCGTGCTTATAGTCGTAAATATAAGTGAAATAATGATGATAACAAAGCAGACTTAAAGTATAATTTCGATTCATTGCTTTAAAAACTGACACATTTGGCCATGATACGCTCATAATCCAACTAATCATTATTAATAGCCTATCCCATTTTTTTCCCCTTCAAAATTATTGGACACGGAAAAAAATAGCGATTGAAGATTTTATCCAACATTGACCCGATTAAAAGAAGCAAATTCTGTTCCACGTCACGTTGTCGTTTAGTTCGAATGGATAGGACGCGTTCCATCGTCGTATCTGCTATATAACGCAATGTTCCTGACTTTTCCTCTACAGAATAATAAAGGAGTGTATAAATACTCATGACATTTACGTTAACAATGCAGATCTTTAACTTTTAGCAACTTTTAACGTCATCAAAACGTGAGTGAGTTGCAAGTGTTATCGCGACGAAAGAAAGTTAACGTCAATGAAAATTCCCACACACATCGCTGAGTGCATAGTGCGTGATTAGAGTTATACACAGGTTTGCGCACATGACCTGATATACGATATCTCAAGATAGGTTTTTATGTACGCGTTCAAATGACAGTTTTATGCCGTCTTATTCCGATGTATGCAACATATAGATCAGGCTTTTCAAGGATTTTATGGCAGAGATTCCTTTGGAGGTGATTTCATACTCGCGATGCTTTCGAATTATAGAACTTACAGTTGCCTAAGCCACTTCAACTCGCTCAGAAATGGTTCTATAGGATAATTTATTTGAATGAAGTTTAATTATTTGGTGTCAAATAGCTTTCAAAGCTTCTTTGACCTTCGGCATTGCTCAAAACAAACCTCCTTACCCTAGGGAGTCGTATCAGCGAAGACGGTGCTAATATTCGGCCGTTTACATCAATTTCGTCTCAAAAAATCTCTCGAATCTTCAATCCATAGTTTATTTAAACTGAAAAAACAATAAAAATATGAAAAAAAACACTAAAAGAACCAAGCGAAAACAAATTTCCTTGTCTGTATGTGTGTGTGGTAAGGAGGTCAGAGGAAAATAGAGAGTCAATGAGGAGTATTTTTGATGATTAATGGAAACCAATTAGTGAGAATATTGTAAACGCGAAAGAAGAGAAATAAAAGATGCTGAAACAATGAGGCGAATTAAGGAAATGAGTAAAATGGCGGAGAACAAAAAAAATGAGAGAGAAAAGTGATCGAGAATAAAAAGAGAATAATGTACACATGAGCGCAGTTCGTATGTACGAACTACTTAAATTACATGGGTTTATATATATTTGTATGGAATAATATTCAGATTAATTAAGTGAGGCCCAAAATCCAATTACTAGCAGAAAAATAATGAAGAATAATAAAAGCGATAACGTTAGGAATAATATTTTCTTTTTCTAGCGGGTAATTTTCAAGTATTTACACTGCTTTGTGTATGTAGAAATGGGTAATATCTTTGATATTTCTGAGTATATTTTCATGCATGTGCGTAAATGGAATGTGCACATGATAATGTATATTTGTAGAATATTTTGTGTCTGACTTGGAGATGATTGATAGGAGCCGATATCTGCGTTTCGCCAGTTTATGGCCTATTGTTGTACCCGAGAGCCCCTGCAGCCATAGGGTACGTCAGGCAGTAGCTCAGCAAGGGGGATTAAGGGGGGTGGGGCATTATTTCATCCTAACTTAGCAGTCTCCTCTGACCTACTAACACAATCGAGTAGGCCAGTTATCTGCGTTGTCAAACCTTTCACTTGCTCAAGAGAGCAAGTCTCTCCAATGAGTCCTCAAAGAATAACAATGGAAAATAGAATGGTAAAATGGTATTGCATTCAATTTTCGGGATAATAAATCCATGATTGATTTTCCCTCGTTCTTATTCATCCCACAAAGTTTCAAACATAAAAAGAAAATCTAGAACACTTGCAATGTGCCCCTTCCTCTTTTCCGACGGCAATTTTATTATTACTTTCCCTTATTAATATATATATATATATATATATATATATATATATATATATATATATATGTATATGCGATTAGGTGATGGAAAGGGTAAGAATCTCTTAATCCGCTCGAAAACTTTCCTGGATTTTCTCAACTCCTCCGGGAGTTCCACCCATACGACTGGGTGATCATCCATTTCAGTAAATAGAGAAATTTCAAAAATATTTTTGTAAAAGATGGCGTTAACTTTAAAAGAAAACGAGAATACGAATGTTTCCGGGGTTCTTGAGGCATCAAGACATCTTGAATGAATCCACATCGGTGGTAAAATTCCCTGTCGTAGAATAACCCCGACATATACGTCACTCCTACCCAATATTCGTGGATACTCAAGGTCAAAGGGTGACTTTGCCTCAAATCTGATCATGACAGAGATGAAGAATAGAAGTGAGTGGGGGAAGGGGAAGTGCGAAGGATTTAAATTCAAATGATTGAGTACAGATGGTCGCTCTTAAACTAATGAAGGCTGCGGACTATGAGGCTTATGAAAAAGTAGGAACAAAATATACTTTAATATTTACACAGTTATACACAATAAATAGATTAAATAAAATAATGGCAATAGATACTCAATGCATATAAGAATAGAACTTATCAGAGCTACTCAGAGCGAGCTCTACGCGGGGATATGGGGAGAGGTTGGCATCGAAAACCGATACGAGCCTCTGTAAATATACACACAGTGATGACTGGCAGGGTAGCCACAGATGATTCGTCTCAGCCTGGCTTTGATTCGAGGCTTTAAGAGATGAAATGGGAGATCGCATGGTTATTCAAGGGACTTTAACCACGGGGAGTTTAACTTCTAGTAGTAACACTGACTGGAGGAAGTATTCTTGGTAAACGAAATGTACCGAAACTAAGGATGGGCCAATTGATTGGGACTTAGATCCTTCGGTAAAATTCTAACCTTCTGCTCGTCGAGAAAAAGGAGCGCGATCGAGAATGACGTGTTTCATTGTAAAAGGCAGGCATATACTGTCGATGCCCGATTGGGACCAACAATATATAGGGACCAACCGGAACCGTAACTGCCTACACCAAGGGGGACGGGGCGTGGGGAAATCTCTCTAAGAGCCAACATGGCGCTTGAGAGATGAGAAGTACTCACGCTGGTGTTTCTTGATAACACCCTGGGAGACGACAGAAGCGGGTGTTGTTTGAGATTCCATCCCTCGCTTTTCGCAGAAAGCAGTGCGATATTTTGAATGTTCTCACGGTCCTCGCTCACGTGGACTGACCTCTACGCTGATCTCATGGTTTCAACAGGCCACATTGAGGCAAGGAGCCTCTATTCTCAGCACCCCCTAGTATTAAAAAATAACAAAATTTATATAAACAAGATTTTTTACCACTGATTTATACCGGTTGATGCCTATCTCAGTGTCTACCCCATTTTTATTGCGGATTCAGAACCAGTATGCATAACCATCGTGGCTCATTTTGTTAATAAAACCTTTTTATTAAATCCCTGGGAAATATATGATTTACCCTCGTATAATCAGACGCAGCGCTGGGATTATCCTTCCCCCAAGAAGTTTCCAAGATCTAGCTCTTTAATTTTCCATATGACCCATGCCATTGAACGAATTTCCCCCTCCAACCGCAAAGTCATCTTTCGCTTTGGTCTCTATCTATAAAGCTCTCCACTTTGGGATTTCTTTCTTCAAATATTGTCATATGTATTTCTGGTATTGTTGTTTTTGGGGTGGGGGGGATTTCACCTTAATAAATGCCCTCTCGGCCCCACAAATTACATCCTGTTGCTGGTACATTCAATTTCATTGATCTTATCTTTCATCATTGTATCCCTCTATTTATTACTATTTGCTACAGTAGTTTTCCCTTGTCTTCTTCTAACTTTCTAGGTAAATTTTTATCATATAATTACTAAATAAAAATTGGACCACAACAATATACAAAGAGTTGGGTTAGTTTAAATGAAAATTAAGTTAAAAACAGTAGTTTTGTCATTTTAGATTTATGATAGATAAAAAAGTTTCACGTTTTTAAAAAAAGGTTTTCCTGCGAAATTTTAGTCTTTGCCAAATAAATTAAACAGCTAAGATAATTTTGATTCATTATGAAACAAGAAAATGAAATTTAATAATTTTGGTAGCTCGTATCTGGAATCACCTAGACTTAGCTTTAGGATGCCATTTTGAGTTTATAGAGAGGGATAATCTACTTATTTAAATGGAGTTAGCACATAGTTTAAAGCATCGAACAACAACTAATTCACTAATAACACTAAGAATCGTATTCCATCCATTGTTATGCCAGGTGTATAACACCAAGATTCGTCCAGTATTGATTACTATTGAGAAAGTTATACAATTAGCAGCAACAGCAGCCTGTCTAGTGTTCCGTAGAGGATAACACGATTCAGGCGAAGATGTATGCAATGAGTGTTCAAGAAAATTATATACCTAATACAGCATACACTGAGGACTAATTTGCCGACGATGTCATAAATCTATATGTCAAGCGGCAGCGGAAGACTAGACATCTCCACAATACTTTAAACAACAAAGATTTAAAGACTTGAAGCAGTTTACTGTAATAACCTCTTTGCCATCACTTTAAAACACTCACGGAATACCATTTTTTTGTGATCTTCCCGAGTCAACATTCCAAATGTGCTTCTCAAAAGTTACGCTAAGAATTTTAAACGATATACAAGTATACAAGACTTTATTATCAATGTGTCAATTTAGATGTTGTGAATAAGTTGACTTGAACCTACCAATGGTGATGTTTGGAGTTGTTTGGGGAGTGGGGGAATTTAACTTCATACCATACATATCACATCACTAATTAATATGTGCAAGATCTCTCTATTCACAGACTCAGCAAGAGAAAATCTCAAAGTTTTTATCCTATACTGGCCACCGATATTGCATCATCAGCATATGCTAAAGCTAGTTCTTAAAACCTAGTATTATGTTACTTGTATAAATAAAAGGAAACATTGGTCTAAGGAAAAAACCTTGAGGGCCGCCAGAGACGACATTTCTAATATCATCAAGCTGTCCTTTAACCACTACTCTTTGAGTTCTACCACTTAAGAATTCCCTTATAATATTAAGATTACGGCCCCTTATGCCTAATATCTTGAATTTATAAACAAGGGCTGAAAGATTCACATAAAATATAAATTGGTTCGATTTTATGTTGACTGAAACAAAGATATGATCAGAAGAGCCGAGTGTAGGAGCAACATTAGCTGTTACAATGACAAAGAGTCTGTGAAGAGCAGGTCCAAGCAATTACCAAACCTGTGTGTGGTTTCAGTAATCAAAGGTCACAGTCAAATTCTGTGACAAAGTTAAGAATAACAATACCATGACAACCCATGGGGAAGAGACTTTAGCCAGTCTCTCTGGTGTGCGTTAGAATGTCCAAAAGATATAAATGACGCCTTTTAACCGGATTCGTGTATAGATGCTCTCCTGCATAAAGGGCTATCCAAAATAGTGCCACTCATGTCTTTGTTATGGCGTATCCAAAATAATAAATAATATGCAACTACCGCAGACCTCCATGACTTAATCCACATAACAACAATAATGTGGCACTCAGCATAGTGACTATGGGATGCAACATATTCCTTTTTAACTTAAATAACCATTTCACGAGCCCTAGAGAAAGGATTACACTTTAGAAGCATAGGTTTATTGAATCTTGGAATTAGCCATTAAAAATAAAGCGTCAAGTCAGCGATAAGATCACAGAACAAAGTAGAATGTCAAATTGTCGAGAGGCATCAGACATATCCTATGTTTCGCATGTAAAACTCGAATGTTGCTATATAGTAAGTGGCATTGGGGTGATTTTAAATTGTAGAGTGTCTAGGATTTAATTCAATATTTCCTGACATATCTAAAATAAATATAGGGTAAATCCAGTGGTAATTTGTGCAGCTGCAAAGCAAGCGGCGCTTTCGAGAAAATGAGGAAGAAGTGCAATCAATTCCCCAGACTTGGTAGTAACATAACAAGTTTGGAGAGCTGAGAAACCAAAAGAATAAAAACATTATTTAATACAAATAAATTTTGATCTTCATATTTGGAACCTAGATTATCTAGCTTCTTGCATCTTTTGGAGATAATATATATATATATATATATATATATATATATATATATATATATATATATATATATATGTATATATATATAGATATATTATATCGTCATCAACATAGGCACCGTTTCATTTCAATGGTGGGCAACGCTGCCACTTCGGCCTACCATTTAGCTATTCCATCCTCCTACATTCTGTGAGGTCTTCTTTTGGGTTTCTTTTTCTATTAAGTGACCAGTTAAGAATTTCTTTTTTCCAATTTAGGAAGTGGCTTCTACTAATGCGTCTTGTCCATCTCCAGTTTAGAATTTTTGTTACTTTAAATGAGACCCGTGTTTGGGTTCTTATCAATGCATTTGTTTTCAAGAAGTTATTCTTAAAATGTATATTTTTATGTTTCTTTAAGTTGTCCTCAGTTACTTTGTCCTTTTTATGTACAATACCAAGGAGTACTTCCTTCAGTTAAGATTAGAAATATGCATTGATTAAATCTTTAGCAGTTTTAGGCATGGAGTCACGTTAATTCTAAAGAATTTAGCTAAGCTTTACTCTACTCAATTTTCTTTTTCATGAAACTGGCTCTGATAATTCTCTTATTTTTTAATACACATACTTGGGATTTGAATAAAAAATACTTTATTTATCAAAATGACTGATTTAGACTCGCAAACGGATAGATAAATGTTTGAAGTGCTCTTTACTTGGGTCTCCGACTCCGCGGTCTCTCTCGACAAGTTTGCTGCTTTGGCAGCGGAAGATGGTGATGAAGAGCATCAAGTCACCCTTCACAACAACTCATTTGCAAGACACTTGGATGAAGACGGACTTTCATTCCGGGAAGCGACTCAGACGACATTAAGACAGCCGTCGAAGCTGAAATTGCCACTAACGAGGACAAGCAGATCGTTATAGCAACCAAAACGATATGGGAGTACGGAAGCTGTTGATAAGCTTTAGTCAGCAGAGATTACTATGAACAGGATATAATTAATAGGCGCAAAGGAATAGCTTGCATAAGGATAGCGACTGGAATATGATGGACTGATGAAAAAAAATATCAAGCAGTGAATGTAAATAACATTTTATACAATTTCAGTTATCGTTCATTGTGAAATTTGTTAACATTTTGAACAATTTTATCGATCAAAAAGATCAACATGGAGGTGCTGGCGTTCATCTCAGTAAGATATGAATAGCACAACTGTAAAGGGTCATAGATAATTGTGTTGTAAAGTGCCTTAACTTTTCCCAATGCCACCGATAAAGGAACAATCGTTAATTCCTATGGCCGTATAGAATGGGAGAGAATAGCTCAATATAGTAACAGTTCTCAACACAGTATTATTATTAGTAGTATCATTTACAATAGCCGTATAACGCAGATAATATCAATTGTAGTAAAAATGGTGATAAAAACACTAGTGTGAATATTTGATACTAATTGTAACTGTAAAAATAATAAAAGAAAGGTAGTGAAAAAACATATATTAGTGGATATTGCTATGCTAAGAGCATCATAAAATAATTTAATGAACTAAATTTAATTTTAACTTAATATTATTGCGACATTTTAGCTATTACCAAATTGTGGCAGCATACAACAAAGCAGGACTCCATATCGCTTTTTATATTCCCGGATTTACAGTATTAAACAAGGATAGATTTTTAAGAGAAAGAGGCGAGGTTTTTTTGCGTAATAGAAAATTAAACTATGAAGTCTAAATTGACAGAATTGCCAATATGGATAAATATTAGTTATAGTTTTTTCCAAATTATATTACAGAGTGCTGAATGGCTCATATGAAGAAAACCTTATATTATTTAAGGATATTAATTTAACTGAAAGTTACCAGAATGTGTTAATTGTAGGTTATTTCAATCTTCCCGAAATTGATAGGTATACGATAACTTCAAATTCTGATAACCATATCTTGAACGCATTATTGAATAGTTATTTCCATCAATTTATCGAGCAATGTATCTGAAAAACAAGATACTTGATTTAGTTATAAGTAAATATCAAAATGTAATTCGTAGGGTTGAAGTTAGGGAACCTCTTGAGAATTTTGATTACAATTTAATAGAATTTTATTATATTAATCATAGTTTTTGTGGCATTCCTCACCGAGAGCAGATGTCTGCTCCAGTAGGATTAATATATAAAACCTTTGATCTTACAGTATCTATTTTAGGCTCATTCGTTACCACAAATAAGTGGGGCCGTGCTTCCTGTGAGACCTTCCTGCGGGACCGGGTTATAGTGAAGGAAGGGTGTTGCATGCTGCGGGAATTTTATAGCACTCCCCGTGCTATCGGCCCATGCAAGGGTCGAGAAGTAGGAGTTTAATTGTAGCTTAAACCCACGCAGATTTTATCCGAGTGAGGTGGTAGAATCCTAGGAACACAGGTGGAGTGGTCCTGTCATATCCACTTGGAAATGACGTAACCACTCCACCAACTTTTTTCCTCTTGCTCAACAGGGCGGATATGTTTAAAGAAAAACACACTCTTGCCTGCTAGACGATTTAATCATAGTAAATCACAAATGGTTTCTATATAGCAATTAGAAAATTTTCAATCGACAAAAGGAACGACTTCGCCACTCCGCCTTAAAGAAGGAGCTTGAGCTTCGTAGGCAGACTTTCGGTTTGTCGCCTACAGCTTATCTAGCTCGATCAACCGGGTTTTTCTCTAAATCCATAGCACTATAGTTTAAGAGCGGAATTTTATTGGAGGTTTTCTATAATAATATATATATTTTTTGCTCTTAGTTTAGTTAGGATCTAAGAATCTTTTAAGTTTTCATCCAAGTTCAGTCAAAGAGTTCCTTTAGAGCTTGAAAAAAACAAAATGATGAAGTTCAGACAAATTATTAAAAGTTAGGCATGGCTGCTATTTTCTTTTATTTTTTTTTACATATATTCGAAAGTTTTGTCGAAGTTATTTCTAAAATTACTTTACCTTACCGAAGTGCCTTACCCCTGCGGACGTTGGCGACCATGGACCGCCACACCTCTCTGTCTCTTGTTATTTGTAGCATCTGTCCAGCCGTATTTCGTCTCCCCCTTTCCTCACTATCCCATCCACATACTTCTCTCTTTGTCTCTCTCTTGCTCTTCTACCTGTGATTCTTCCAGTTAGACTCAAATTTTATGTTTTTCCTCTCCGCAAAACATGTCCTAAAATCTCCATTGACTTCCTCTTAGATTTTTCAGTAATTCTCTTCCAGTTCTCATTTGCCTTAGTACCTCTTTATTTGATATTCTCTCCATCCATGCGATCTTCAACATTCTCCGCCACCACCATATCTCGAATGCCTACAACACTTTCTCTATTACTTATTGATCGTCCAAAGTTCTGATACATAAAAGAGCACAGACCAGATATAAGTTTTATAAGTTCCTTTTCTTGTTTTTCTTGATAGGTGTCTATTACATAAGATATTCCTCATTGTTTGAAAGGCCTTCTTTGCTTCGCAGATTCTTCTCTTCTCTTAATTTCCCCTACCCCCCTACGGGTGGTAGGGGAGGGGGCGAAACCATTGCCTGGTTATACTTATGGTATAGTTGAAAATATTGATTTTCACATATCGTCACTTAATTCTCCGCTACTGTATATCTTATTCGCAAATTTAGATGGAGATAAAAAAATAGTGAGAATTGTTTTTTTCCGTATTTAAAAAGAATTCAGCTAAAAATTATTTTCTGGAATTTAGGTCAAGAAAATAAACAGCGATGTGAAAAAAAATAGACCTAGAGTAAATTACTAGAAGACCAACCATGGCTTCGCCACTAAGATTAAAATTTAAAATCTAAAAAAAAGCAGCCATGCTTAAATTTTTTTAGATTTTCTGAACTTCACCATTTTGTAATTCTTTGGGTTTTAAAAAATTCACAAAATTTCGATACTTATATTTATTTCTAAACTTCGCAATTTGGTTCTTGATATTATAAAAGAATTATTGGAAATAACTTTGATAAAAATTTTAAATATACCTACGGGGTTTTGGTCTAAAAAAAAATAAAAATATTTTTCACCTGAAATTGCTTTTATATATTAAAAAACAAAACAAAACAAAACATCCATCTCTTAATTTTATTACGTTTTCTGAACTTCCTGATTTGTAATTATTTAAAAAAAAAACGCAAAAAACATTGGTCATTTGTCCATTAAGGAAAAAAAATAATTATTTATTTTTCACCCATTTTCAAATTCCCGCTATACAATTATAGAGTTAGAGATGATGATATGTACTAGAAATATTAAAAAAATATTCAGACAAAAAGGCCGTTGGCAAAGCGTATAAGCCGTAGGACACAGACCGAAGGTTTGCCTGAGAAGCACAAGCTCATCCAGTATTAAGGAGTGGCGAAGCCGTTCCTCTTGTCTCTCATAAATATTTTAAGAACGAGATTTTTTGAAAGTTTGAATAAGATTTTTTATTTTAGTTTAGTTGTCACCTAAGTATATTTAAAATTTTTATCAAAGTTATTTCTAATAATTCCTTTATAATATTGAAAAATTAAAATGGCGAAGTTCAGAAATAAATGTAAGTATTGAATTTTTGTAATTTTTTTTAAAACTAAAATAAATACAAATGGTGAAGTTCAGAAAATTTATTAAAATTTTGGCATGGAAATTATTATAGCAAATTATGATGGAGGAAAAAAAGAATCATGATAGGCCGTAGGCCAGAGACCGAAAGTCTGCCAGCGAAGCCATTACTTGGTTTCCTAATAATTTAATCTACGTCTATTTTTTTTCAGATCCATGTTTATTTTTTATGCCTAACGGCCAAAAATCTTTTATGGGAATTCTTTTCATTTGCGGGAAAACAATCCTAAGAGTTGTTTTTTTATCTAAATATGTTTTTTTATATATATACGAAAAAAAAACACAACTCTGCCTTAATTTTAGTGCATTTTCTGAACTTCATGATTTGTAAATATTTTTTTGAATCCCAAAATATTTGATAATCATATTTATTTTTCCTGAACTCTTATAAAGAACTTTAATAAAATCTTCATATATACTAAAAACCAGCCTTAATTTTAATAATTTTGATAAAAAATTCTGAATCTCTCTTCTTTCCAATCATTTTTCTTTTAAAAAACTCAAAAACATTGTATAATAGCCTTTAATTTCAAAACATTTCATTATGTTAATTTTTTTTTCAATAAAATTACAATTAAATACAAAGTCACACTTAAAATAAAAGAAATTATATAAAAAAAATCAAACTGTTTAAAAATTTGACTTCCTAAAATATACAGTAACATGAAATAATGATTCGGACGCATTAGTTTCCATTATAAAACTTACAGTAGCTTAAAACCAAATAATGGTAAGTACTCCATGTCAAATTGCAGATATAAACTAAGCATGGCTATAAGTTGTATATGTATATTGTGCATCTTAGGATGGATGAAACTGCAAGGTTACGTGTAAAAGAGCATTTATATTACAAAAATATGGTGGTCAAAATGATCTGGACAGCGTAATTCGATTACCTCTATCTTTGAGTCAACCAACTAATTTTGGGTAGTAACTTACTTCCATACATTATTAGAGCTTTCCCTCATTACATAGTCAAGTTCCAACCAGCAAATATACTTATCGACCCACTACACCTGCCTATATCCAGGAGCTAATTGTTAAACTACGTCAAGAGGATCATCTTTCCATCAGAGCTATAGCTGAAAGGAATAATTGCTCAAATGTTTTGTACAAAGATAACTCATAACGATACCAAAAGTTCACGTTTCATTGTAATTTCTAATGGCATGCCTTGGAAAACATCAAAAATGTCTAAGCCATCGTTCGTATCTCAATAAAGGACCGATACAAGAGAGTAGCTAGGATTTCCAGAGAGGTAAATGAAACTTTAGACATCAGTGTCTCCAGGAAGACAGTATCACGCCTCCTGAAGGAATGTTCTTTAAAATCTCGCATATCAGTATTCAAGCCATTGATCATTCCTAAGACAAGAAAGATGAAAGTTCCTTCGCCAATAATTACGTTCTATACTTCAGCAATGAATCGAATTACGCTATTTTTATTCAGATGGCAGAGGTTCGTCCGTCGAAGAGCTTGCGAAAATATTATTCGTGAAGTGCTTCAAGTTCAATGGAGAGAGTTAGGGTGTGGGACTTAATTTCGGAGGAAAGGTAATGGCAAGCTTAACTGCTTGCAGGGCATAATTAATGTTCAAGTGTATAAAGAACGTCTGCAAACACATGCTGTGCTCCATATGAGAGCCGCAGCTACCCAACCTGCCATTTTTTATGCAGAAGAATCACCTTGACACCCAATAAGTTGGTGAAGAATTTCCTCGATTTTGAGTAAGTAAATATAATGGAGTGGCTTATTCAGAGCCTGGAGCTTAATCGGATTGAGAATTTGTGAAATACGATAGGAAAAGAAGTAAAGAGAGAAACCCAAGCACTGTCGAAGAACTTTGGGATATATTACAAGAGGAATGGAACAAAATAACACAAAAAGATTGCCTTCGTTTAGTATGCTCCTATGGCACATGGCAGAAGATGTTAGTGTGTATTTGATAGTAAAGATCTACATACCAAGTACAAATATAGGGTAGCAACCTAAAATTATTTGTTGAGTAATTTATATCATTGTACTTTCTCATCTACGTCTGTTGTGTTATCACATCACAATATTTTTGGAATAAAAATGCTCTTTTGCATGTAACTTGCAGTTTTATCCATCTTAACATGAATAACTTATAGCCATGCTTATTTTATATCTGTAATTTATCATGCATTAGATACCATTATTTGGTTTAAAGCTACTTCAGGTTTTGTGATGGGAACCTAAGAGTCTTAATCATTATGGACGCTACTCTAGTGTTAGGAATTAGAGGTAAAAGTGTAAAACTGGTATAAACACCCTAATAATAAAACACCTGCTTCATCTTACATTCTCTTTATTGACCATATTAGGATCTTCAGACAAGATGTATTTCTAATAAAAACGCTTTAAAATATGGAAGAGATAAACCTTGGATTAACAAATTTCTCTTAACTAAGATATGACAGAAAAAGTCACCCTCCAAGCTGCTAAAAGATTTCTTGGTATAGAAAGACATAAAACGGGACGTGCGAGCGGCTAAATGCAGGTACGAAAATAGATTAGCGTAACGGTCGCGCCAAAATCCAAAGGCATTATTTTCATACTAATGAACAAAAACTAAATAGTTGCTTCAAGTACTAAGGCAAGCTGAGCAATTAGTTCAAAATAATCGAAAAAAGGCGCCTGTTAAAAATAATTGCTCTAGTATTTAACAAGAATATTGAGACTTTAAATCGCACAAGCCTGGAAAACATAAATACTAACATTCCCAAAATGAATGAAATACATCCATAAGTTATAGTTTACGATGTAAAAAGTGCAATTAATAATTTAAGTGCAATAAAGCAAGTTACGTAGACACGATATATACATGAAGATTTAAAGAAGTAGTGAACGAAATTTCCATTATACTCGCGTTTTTGTTTAATTACTTTCTGAAAGCGTATTTTGTTCCCCTTAACTGCAAACTGGTAAATGTTTACGTAGTCAAAAAAGGTAGTGTTGAGGAATAAGAGAATTATCGGCCGGTAAGCTTTAACTTCACTTGTATGTAAAATAATTGAATCAATTATTAGCATAAAATTACCCAGTCATTTGGAGAGTAAGCAACTGTTAGTAAATATCCAGCACGATTTCAAGAAAAGGAGAGTTTGTTTCACTCGTCTGGTCACATTTTATAGCTGTGTTGCAAATGCTATCAATTCCTGTTTAAGTTACAATGTGGTATATATAGATTTTGCTAAAGCCTTTGATAAGACTATTATTCAATAACCTTTTTTCAAAGTTAAAAGATTTAGAGATTCAGGACAATACAATAACTTGGATTAAAAGCTAATTATCAGGTTGTAAACAAAGGGTGCTTTTAATAAAAGTGATATCCGACTGTCTACCAATTACAAATGGATTTCCACAAGGTTCCGTTATGGCACCAATTTTGCCCAGTAGCTATGGAATTTTTCTCTAGTACAGAATTTCGCAACATGTTCAACTTTTAAAATTTTAGATGATAATTTCATTTTAAAAGCGTTAATATTAGAGAGAAAAGGTCCAATTACAGATCCCGGAGGAAACCTGCTAGTAACTAGTGCCTACGAGGAACTATTTTCATCTACATCTCTGCCAATGGATTGTCAGGTACTTTGCAGTTAATTGAAATACACTCTCCCCCTTTCCGTGCACTTATAGCTTCATCAAAAGTTATTCATGTGGAACATGGTCAAAACAATTTAAAATCGAGATATACTATATCTAGAGCTTTATCCTGATCAAATATTGTTTTCATTTCGTAAAATAATAATAAGCCTAATAATGACGCTAGTGTAAAAATTTTATAGTTTGCTGCATTAAATTCCAAATAAGATCCTTAATACTACTTTTGAACCAGGTCTCTGTAATTCCAAAATCAAATTATTCCTCTGTAAATAATAATTTAAATTGGTAGATTTTTTCTTAAATTGTGCGCATTTGTTTAAAAGTGACAATTTTTTTAATAGATTAACATAACTATGATTTTGGAACAGCATTTTAGCATAATCATTGCAATGCAGCTGAATCCCCATCATATTGCCGAATATAGTGGATATTTCATCGAAATATCCACTATCTCCGTCACTGTTCGGAAATAAACAGCGTATAGAATTTCAAACACGACTCCGTTTAGATACAGTCTATCTTGCATAAACAGGTCGTGTCGTTTTGTATGTTCTTTAACGTACAAGTAGCTTCTCTTACTGAGTAAAAAGTATTGGTAATGCCCATATGAACTATAATAATAATATTTTGTGTAGCTTAGCTTGAAAAATCAGAAATAGAATTAGTTTTCTTCGACTTCACCACTTAGATCGTAATAATATTTTCGTTTAGCAGGACACATGCAAACAAACTCATCACTTATTTGGTTTAGCATAATCGGATCGCCAAACATATATACTTCATTGCATCCTCTCCCTGTAGATAAGCTAAAGCTGTGTGACTACTAGTTGTGATTATCAATAGTCTCTCCTTAGATGGTTTGCTGTGTGTACCTTGATGCACTGGCTCGAAGAAACATCAGATGTATTAAGTGCAGGTCATCTTACACCTCAATGATCCTCCGAAGGGGGCTAGGCTTCGCAGTGGTTAGGTCTTTGAGGTACAGCATCTAATATAGCCAAACATTTCGCAATTTTCGGCATTAGCCGAAGAAGCTCGGCCCGAAATTGGCACCAACTAGTACATCATCGACATTGCGCTGAACCAATTTATCAGGGTATGTGTCATAGACTCTTCTGAGTGCACATTTTAGTAGGGCCTCCGAGAAATGGTTGATTCTTAATTGGCTAGTGGGTGCTTTGAGCAAAACAAAATAATTAAAATAGAACTAAACAGTTGTGCATCTGATAGTGAAATGCAGAATGCCGTGGATAATTATTTAGCTGTAAAACGACGAATATTTCGTTTTTCAGCCCGAAACAATCAAGGTAAGATCTACAAAATACATACACACGCAAACAAAAGCTATATGAGTTTGGCCTAAAACATAAAGGGTCGTATTGAAAACAATAAAAGACATGGATTTCTGCTCAATAAGTAAGGTAGCAATGACCTGTAATTTTCAATAGTTTTTCTCACAAGAATTTTATTATATGTTCAGCGTAGAGTTATGTTTTAATAAGCATTTTGAGTCTTTTGTGTAGAGTCCTTTTTCTAATAAAATCATCCCGTCTAAATTTTCGTCCTTTGTCTAAAAGATTTTAGTAATGTCAATCAATTATTTTTATGTTGGATGATCCTATCTCATTGTTATTTGCCAGAACTGCATACTCGCATTGCACAATTTTGTGTCATATTTTTGTCTCATTTTTATAATAAAGATACTCTCACTTTATCATTTACTTCAATAAACCTGTTTGCCAGGGTAGATAAGATGCATTTATTTGACTTAGGTTGTCTCGTTTTAGGGGCTTTTGGGACTTTTTGTCTCACCACAAGGTAATCTTTGGATGAAAGAGTTGATAATGTAAAGGTGAGTTCCTTCTGCTAATTCTATTCATCCCTTTCTTCGTTCCTTTAGCTAATTATATCTATCCCTTCCTCCGTTCCTTCCCCTCGCCTTCAGTGAATGTCCGTACCGATTAAGTATCGTGCCTCTGGTTTCCATTTGAAGTTCCACCATATTATCTTCATCTGATTTCTTTCTTGTGTGTGTGCGCGAATGCGCATTCATGAGTACTGTTTAGGAGTTCTCACCTTCCTCAGGTGTGAAGTGTTGTGGGTGGTGAATATCTATTTGATAATTTGAATACTACTTTGATTAATGTATGGGGTAATTCCATAATTCCTGTTGTAAATAGTGGTATGTTTCTGCCCCATACCCTGTTTAAAGTGGTACAGGCGGCACCCAGAGAAGCGCCCTATCTCCAGGTCACGTTGGCCCAGGTAGTTCCAGGCATCTCACTTTTACTCATTTTTTTCTCCTACTCACTTTTTAAGCCCCTTCTCATCTATTTTTGGGCGCTGGTTAATATTATACGCTAGTCGTCTACCAGCTTCGCCCACTCGTCTATGTTGGTCGCCGAGAGAGGAAGAGGATCACCACATTCCTCTTGGCTCCTGTGTGGTGGTGGTGCTTTCGATCATGTCAGCTTTTTCTCCATCTTTTTACTTTCGACTTCCTTCATATTTCACTTCTATTACTATCTTCCGTAAATTAGTGTTGGGTCTAGATCGGGTACCAAGAATCAGCTGACCTATGAAAAATTACTTTCCCTCCTCGCCCCAACTCCCGCAGTAGTCTGCGGGGGCACGGTCCCAATGGCTGTATGATGATCCTAGGTTAAATATCTGTTCACTTTATCTTCGCCGCTTACTTACAGATCTCTCATTACAAAATTTCTGCGGGTGACGTCCTCGTTGGTTTTCGATTTATATTTAAAGAAATTAAACCAAAAAGTGGATTCAGTGTACGAGAACTCCTACAGCACTATTATTTGTTTCGTTTCTATCTTTATAAAGGAAAAGTATGTTTCCGTTTTTTAATTGTACACTTCCTTCTTTCCTCCTTACTTCACTGAGGGCACGACGTTTATTTTATCCCGTTAAGTTCTTCTTCTCGTTCGTGAAGCGAAGCGTTCTTTGAGGTTGTCTGAATTTTGGACGGAGCCAAATTCGTCAACCGCTATCAGTCTGTTTCTAAGGCCGACTATTCTTAAGAACCGCTTCTCTTGGGTTTACCGCCCGCTGCAGTGGTCAGGTGCTCGCTTGCCTCCGGGGAATGACGGTCATGTTCTATGGCGTATCAGTTTAGAGGTAATTTATTGGAGAACTTACCATGCTACCCCATTTCGGCCGGTGAATGAATAGGAATAAAGTCCAAAGCAGGTAACAATGCAGGAGTTGCCATGATCAACAACATTGCACCCCATATCTGCCACCTAGAGACGTGCTAGAAGAAAGTCTTAAGGAAGAGGGGCAGAGGGGACTTGTTCAATGGCAGAAATAACGTGCTAGACTCGATTGCTACACTGTACTAAGAAATGGGAGAAAACTGGTAAACCCTTCTTAATGGCAAACAAAATTCAAGACAGCTGGATTTAATGCGGAGCTTTCATTACAAAAATGAGTATTTTGGGGGAAACAAAGATTGCTTGTGTATAATGATTTCAATCCCGGTTGATTTGGATTGGAAAAAGTCAAGGTTGTGAATAATGATCTAATTAGTTGAAGAATAGATAAACGCAAACAGGAGAAACTGAACTGAACTTTAAGGCTTGATTAATTGAGAAGACATTTAGCGGATTAAGAAAGAATCAGGCTGGACCCAAAGAAGAACTAAGTTGCATATGGTTGGCTGACCATAAGTGAAATGGGTCTCTGCATTTTCTTGCATGTGTTTTTTTGTGTGGGGTGAAAGTATCAAAAGCATACGAGTATTATTTTCTGATAGATTATAGAAGAATATCGTGATAAGCAAAATTCAATACAGATGGGCGAGGATCGGATTAATGTCTATAATCGAAAAGATATGAAAGAAGAAAATTTTAACAGAGCCAAATTTATAGTTGTCTTATTTGTCTGTTTCTTATTTTGACGTGACTGAGAATATTTTATGGGACTGTATAGAGTGACTTTCCTTACACACCAAACCGTTAGAGTTGAGCCATGTTTCAATATCATAAGGACTAATGGCACATACATAATATAAGGGTGTAGGGGTCACCAATCGGCGAGGGTGAAAAGACGAACTGCGTTAAAAGGATTCATTAAAAACTTTTCTATCAAAGATAGATCGTAAAAGTTAAGTCTTCTTTTTGCTACTTGTGATATTTTCAATTGAAAGTTGTTCTAATATATTGCATTTTACTGTTTAAATCTAATTATAAATATAATGGAAGATTGTTTGAATAAAGTACCAAAGTTTGCTTGTAGAACTTATAGCAATTGTAATACAATTAAAGGTTTTCAAAGTGCTAATACTTTCATTAATACTTGGTGTTGATATTAAAGATGTCAAAGTAATTAGTGCATGAAGATGGAAAATGAATGAAAGTAGTGAGAATAGTAATAGTTTTATTGATGTTTGGGGCTGGAGATAGAAAAGGTGGATTAACACTTACAATCAAGACACTAAAATAAATACAGTACTAGGAATTGGCATACGAGGCACAGTGCAACAAGATAAGAAAATATTTCGTGATACAGCTTTTCCATTGAAAATAATTTAATTGGTAAAATGAATTTGTTTCCTGTTTGTATTTTGTAATGACATGCTTGCGATAAGAGAACTGCAAGGAGGCAATGAAGACAATAATATGGAATTCATAGCAATGTAAATATATATTAAATTCGCGTGTTTTCCTTGAAACAATGGACACAGTTGTATTGGATCTAAATTCCATCTCTCGGTCGGTCTTTAGGAACACGGGGTAGGAAGTAATAGGTCACTTGGACTGTCACCTGATTGAGATGGAACGTGTAGAGGATATAATTTTTTACTGTGGATGAAGGGATGCCCCTCGATGGACCATCGTGAGTTGAATCCCCCCCCCACGGAATACAGATTTTAGCCCCTTCGCTCCAAACCACGTGCTCCTTAGCTTTGGAATTTTAGAATCGTCGAGAAGGAAGCAGTCCCGCGCTGAGTCGCTCGACCCAGCTGTATTTGCTTATGCGGGACGCGCCTCACTCTCCCTCCCCCGCAATAACGCCGAATTCTCGCCGTTCCCATGTTTCATAGGCATGTCCTTGCCACGCCAGCGCGGCTGTACAAATCCCAATCCCATATCCTGAAGCAAACTTCGCTGTCCGAGCCAATTCGTTATCTCGAAGTAAGTTTGCATAGACTGACGTCGAGAATTTTCTAGGGACGGCCATACCCTGGAGGTATCTAACGGACCAGCCACCTACCTATTTAACCCTGTATCCCTCATTCCTCTAGGAGATTGAGAGTCTGCCAGTCCTTTAGTTCAGACCGTTTTGTCTGTTTCCTCGCGAAGTCTCGCAAGTCCTGTTCGAGTCGTATCTCGTCGTTAAGATCTTATCAGCAAATCGCCCTTCATTAAGCATTGGCCCCTGTTCAGAGAAAAACTTATCGAGCCAACTTCTTCCCGGCGAACTGTGCGGCCCCCTCATCTCGCACCTTCTTTTAAGACTCCCATTCCTCGTGTCTGAGACTCCCTGCCGAGATGCAGAACCGTCTCGTGTTTGAGATTCCATCTCCCTGGATCAGAGAAAATCTCGTTCTTAAATAAGAAGTATTCAAACCCCTATCTATGAGTCCTCCTCATCAGAACTCACAGAAGTATCTCCTCGAAGATCTGTGCCGTTGGTCTTCTCCCTCCGAACACGTCTAAGCTCTAAGGTAAAGCGATTTTGCGTTGTAATCCCCTGATTACACCCCCCATAAATTGTCACTTTCATCTCGTTTTGAATTGATTCCTCCTCAAACTTAAATAATATCCATTGGTCGAATTAACGATAACTTTTCACTCCCCGCTTAGCTCTGTCATATTGTAAACTGTCACAATCCAATTAACTATCCTTATTGATCAATTTGTTCCCCTTTTTGTATATATATATATATATATATATATATATATATATATATATATATATATATATATATATATATATGTATATATATATATATATATATATTTCCCTGTTTATTATATATATTAAAATTATATTTTTGGGTCTTGATCTTTATATATCCTTTGAACTGCAACTTGGCAAGCCATTAGCTAAATCCCGGTCAATTGGAAACGCAAGTAGTAATGCGAGGTAAATGCCGTGTCTCCCCCCACCTCCCCCTCCCCTCTTACAGCTTCAATCTTAGTTTTCATCATATCAGTGAACTAATGGGAATACCATGTGAGAAAGCGCAATAACAAGGGTTTTGTGTCAAATATAGCGATTTTCAATACTTTCTCACCATCATTGACCATGTTTGAATGCAATATGCAGAAAAACTTATCCATTTATGTATTGTGGCGATCGGATAGTCCTCCGACAAAGAAAAACTGATCCATAAGTCGTTTTTTAATTTTTCACCGATGATTAAATCTTCTAAATCCATAAACTGGAGATGTTCAAGAACTTCTTTTCCGTTCTTGTAGTTAAAAGGTGGTTGGACTGACCCACTATATAGAAATTCAATCCGATCAATTGGGTATTCATAAATAGGTCGACGAACATGATCGAAAAAATCAACTGTAGATGAATGGTCTGGGCTAAATTTATAATCCGATCCACACACATCTTCGGTTGCAAAATATTTACCAAGTCTGGGTCCGATACGGCGTGTGTAGACTCTAATTCCTTAGAAAGCTCCAGTTTGTATGTGTGGGTGTGTTGACTTTAATTCCTTCGAAAAAAGGTCACTGACCAAAGTATGAGGGGTTGAAGGGGGGGAGACTCGGTATTCACCATAACGGGGGGGGGGAAGTCGGGGAGACTCGGCCTCCACAATAAGGGAGTGGGGGAACTGGAGGAGGGGAGACTAAGCATTTATCCCGCATTACTACTAACGCACTCTAAAAATCAAGGAGGCGGCCTCCCACTCCTTTAATTGCTCCAAAGCATATCGCAGACAGCCTCGGGACGGCTATCTTCCCGTGCCTGTGTATGCGCCCTTGCTCCGAGCGGGTTTCACAGGCATACCTCAAACCCGCACTGTTCCTTAGTTACCTTGAAGTGTGTATGACAGGGTACTGAGCGTGGAGAAACTGGCACTTTCTTGGAGATTTAGAACGTAGAATGCAAGATTCATATTGGGCCAAGTTTTTTGAAATGACGGAGGTGACTAGATTTATTCTATTCCGCAGGTTTAAAACAATCTGGTTGTCAAAAGTGTATTTCTCTTGACTCACAAAGAGATCACGCGGAAGTCGAAGACTGCGAATGCAAGTCATCTGAGATGGAGATAATTCTCAGTCCTCTTTTGGGTAAATGCCAAGTACCAAAGGAAGGGCAGGCAATATATTAACTACGTAGATGGGAGAAGGAGCTTTCGCGATTAGACTAGATCTGATTTATTTACGTTTTATTATAGCGTTTCCTCTTTGGTTGAATGGACGTCTGAAGATATGCTCAGTAGCCGTGAGCTTTAGGCGTTGTTTGAATAATTCACATTGTAACTGCAGAGGAATATACAAAATTAGGAGAACAGGTGCTCCAACTCGAGAAATATAATTGTTACAGGTTTCTGTTATGAGCTGTAAAGTTATATCCTCCAAATACAGTCTCTATCCACTTTGTGAAGCGATCGATTAGCCCTAAAATGTGCACATAGACCGTATAAAATGGGAGGAAATAGTTCAGTAAGTCTACGCCCCTAGAGTGTAAAAATGACTGGTGTGCGAAAGTTTACATGTAGTAAGGTAAATTCGAACGAGACCATTTTACAAATCAAAAACTATCAAGGAATTGAAGAGGGTAAATTGAGCTTGTGAAATATAAGACTGTTTAAGGGGTAGCTTACAACTATGTCAACACCAAATAAGTCCACTGAGCATTTGGTAACGCCTTATAATTATCGATGAATATTGAATTTATGACAGAGGAATAAATCACGACACGAGAAGGACTTAGAGAGTCGTTTTGAAGAGAATCAGATATGATGGATTCAAGAGAGGAGAAACATCATCGGGAACGAACATACCAGAAATAAGTCTGATGTCATCTGTATATTGACCAATTAATTCGAGACAGTAAAATAACAGTTTTGATGCCAGAAACTAAGAATCTGCATTGGCGCCTGCGGCTTAAATGGGTAAATCCTTTGCCGTCCGAATACAGATCCTTGATTCTTATTGTCGTTGATCTAAATACATAGCTGGTGATCAAGAAGGATTGGGACGTGGTCTGGGACTCAGGGAGAATGATGGCATTTAAAACAGGAATTATTGCATGGTGAGCTCTTGTTCCCTGTGTGTTATAGGCTGTAGGCTGTTTTGGTAATATAGGAACATAAGAAAAGGAGGAGTCTGCAAAAGGTTAATCAATAACCTATAGGAGGTAGCTCTTGTTTCCATCACCCAGTTCAGTCCCACCAAACATCCTCATCCATAAATCTATTCTAAAGCTCCGCAGGAAGGACGCTTCTATCACATGACTAGTGATCCTATTTCTTTCATCCACTACTCGAACTTAAAGCAATTTCTACGAATTCCTTTTCTTAAACCTAACTTGCTTAGCTTAAATCCATTTCTACGTGGCCTATTCTGTTCACTAAAAATAATAATCTTAACTATGTCTCGCCTATTATAACCTTTTACCTAAATGAAGTCTTTAATCAAGTTACCCGTGACTCTTCTCCTTTCTAATCTATACAGATTTAATCTCCTAAGCCTTTTACTATATGGTAAGCTCCTCAACCCATGAATCATCTTAGTCATCCCACTTTGCACACACAATCCATCCAATATGGTGACCAAAATTGCACCGGATATTCAAGATGAGCCTAACTAATGCCAGGTACAGTTTCAGAATGACGTCAGCACTTCTATTGCTTACATTCCTCTCAATAAACCTATTATCTTTCTCCACAGCACTTATGCACATGCACTGTTTTGAATTTCTACCTCTTCATTCTGATGTCGATTCTTCGCTTCGCTGTCTCGCGTGTCAAATTAAAAAGATTTTCTGCAGTATCGGGCATATTCATCAATAATTTATGTTTCTATTTGTTCTCCACTTTTCCTTCTATTTTCGAGGGAAAAGAGATTCATTATTTTAAGCCTATCCTTGTAGCTAAGATGTTTTATTCTCCTAATCATTTTTAAATAGCGACGTTGTACCTGTTCTATAATATCTACATCTCTAGTTCATTCGGGGGACCAGAAGAGAGCAGCATAACCTAATACAGGGCTGACTAATGACGTGTATAGTTTTAACATCGTCTCTGAATTACGCGTTGAGACGGGTTGCCTGACAAATGATGCGACTCTATTTGCTTTATTTCTAACTGCATTGCAAGTTGTAACACACTGGCTGGAGAAATTTATTTTAGTATTTATTTTAACTCCTATATCGATCGGCTCTTTTAATCTCTGTATCTTGCAGATAGTATTTAAATTTAGTATTTTTTTTTACGAAGTGTAAAACGCCGCATTTGTCATCATTAAGCTTCATACGAGATTCGTTGCACTATTTATTTAACATATTCAGCCAATTTTGTAAACAATTTGAGTCTTCCATATCATTCATTATCTCTCAAGCAAGTGAATTTCCTTGACAATTCATTCCAGAACCTATTGTGTTTACGAAAATTATAAAGAGTAGGGGTCCCCAAAACGGAACCTTGAGGAACTCCACTAGTTATCGGCAGCCAGTCAGATGTCACGCCATTTAAAATTATCCTCTGCTTACAATCTGTTTGCGAATTCTTAATCCAAATTATCGTTTTCTCATGGATATGCATAGCTTTTAGCTTTGAAAGAATGATATCGAATGGGAATTTATCAAAAGCTTTAGGAAAATCTCGATTATCGCATCGTATCTAGAACCTGAATCGACAGGTTTTGCTACATGCTCATAAAATGTGATCAAGCTAGTGACACAAGACCTCCCTTTACTGAAAACATGTTGACTATTTACTAAAGTTCATTTCTCTTCAAATGATTACGTATATTCTAAATCAATAATTGACTCCATTGTTTTACCTATGAGTGAAGTTAGGCTTAATGGCGGATTATATCTACCTATACTAAGTACACTACACTAGCTTATGTTAAATTCCATTTGCCATTTCTATACCCATTGGGTTAGTAAGAGTATAAGCAATTCATCTTTTAATACCTCAGCATCTGAGTCAGACCTTATAATCCTACCTAACTTAGTACCATCGACCAACTTGCTTTGGTCACTACTTATACCTAAGTCAAGATCCTTTTTATAAATCAATCAAAACAAGGGCTCCAACACTGACCCCTTGATTAACTTCACTGGTAACATTCCTAAACTCGGATTTGATCCAATTTCTATTCACTTTTTGTTCTCTGTCACTAAATCTTGACTGATTCCATCTAAAAATCATTCCATCAATCTCACGATCTCTAACTTTATTCAAAAGTCGGAAGTGTGGCACCCTGTCGAAAGCTTTACTAAAATTAAAAAAAAAACAATATCGTAATTCTCATCTCTATCGGCAGCATCATACACCTTTCTATAAAAGGACAGTAAATTAATCACACATACTTATCGCTTACTCCTATTAGAGCCGTGTTGAGATTCGTTAATCAACTTATGTTTATCTAAGTGATCCCAAATAAATTTCGCTATTAAGGATATCATCATTTTCTCCACCACTAATGTCAACATTACTGACCAGTAATTGGATATAATTGTTTTATCCCACTTCTTAAATATTGGTATCACATTAACTTTTTTCTATGCCACTGGTACAATGCTAGTGTCTAACGATTTTCTAAATAGGCATGTGAGGGGCTTACTTAATACATCTTTACATTCCTTTAAACTCCTAGGAAATATCTTAACAGGGACTATATTTAATTATATATATTTCTTTTGACACTATCTCCTTACCATTTAAAATATCCTTTAATTTCTCATCTGCATTATCCACTAAAGATCAAGGTTCCCTAAGGTATAAATAGAATATCCTCGATTGTAAATATTGAACGAAAATACTTATCATCCTATCCATTGTATCACTATCACTCACTAACTCTCTATCCGTACTTTTAAGAGGCCTATTTTATCTGTAGTCTTAGTTCTGTATAATTTAAAGAAACTTTGGGGATCTTATTTTGTCTTAATTGCCACTTTAAATTTATAATTTGTCTTTGCTACCCTAATTAACTTTTCAATGTCCCGAGTTAGCTTATTAAAATGTCTGATGAACCAGAAAATCGATGTTATTCTCCGTGTTCTTCTTCACAAATCTTGGAAGCCTCCTCAATCGCACGAAAATGAAAGAAATTTCTCGCTTTTACAGGGACATTTTATTGCAAAAATCGACAATCTTCTTAAGGAAGCAATCAATGGTTATGATTAACGATTTCAGTCTCATTTGATGAAAATTGAAAAAAAAGGCAAGGCAGTGAAGAATAGTAGAAATGCCTGAAAGGTGCAGAAAACTTCGCTGATATCACCAGAATTTCTACCGGATGAACAATGAGGACAAAGAATTCGAAGAAAGTGGTGAAAATAGAGAAGTGGAATATGTGTTGAAGATATTTAACCACAGATCCGCGACAAGTATTAGCTATCTGGGGACGCAGGCCTTCATAGGTTAGCTGAAGCAAGCTGGTCCATGTTACAGCCTACATTTCTTTAAAGAGTACGCACTGGTTTCCTATTCCTCAAGATTTTAAGTGTACCAGAGCTTTACTTCTGCCCCACCATCCACCCTCCTCTGGCTTCTTAATGTGGGATTATTTTACTTAAATTTTGAGGATCAACTGATGATGCTCACGTCACTCTCCCATATGAACGCATTTTTCACTTGCTAAAGGTAAGAATTTTATTTTAATTGCACCTGAGTTTTGAGCTGCGATCATGAGAAAAATGGTGAATGAGACCATCAAAGAATGGTAAATCTATCCATATAAGGATGTTTATACCTTTAAATCAATGAAGAGGAGAGTGTATTTCGTTGAAGCCGATACAAAAGTGCATAAAAACTAATCAATCATAATGGAAAAAAAGGTAGAACTGTACTAAATCTATGCTTCATTGAAGACGCCATAAATTGCCTTAATATACTCTAAGAATTTATGTGGCGTGATAGATTTAATGAGAATCACTTCAGCAATTTATGTATTCACTTGGCTTTGCAATGCCTCGTTTGATGCCAATCTCTTAATCTTTTTATCTATTTTTACAAAATAAATAGACAATTATTTTCATCTAGGGAGAGAAAGAATAATAAATAGATTACAAATTGCAGATAAATTGTATTCTTTCTGCCCTTTTTAGAAGAAAAAAAATAATTGCATTAGAATTTGAAAAGTTTCTGAATAAGAAAGCTAAAAGACAAGGTTTGCTGACCAAAAAGTCGCGTGCTCTCACTTATTTTGATTTATATGACTTTACGACCTCCAAAACTTTGAATAATTCAAAGACTAACCTTAGGAGGACCCTGGAAGTTATATCATTCAAAAGAGAATTAAAACAACATAAGGGTTTCAAATTTCGTTAAAATCAGCCGAATAGTTAGGATGTTATTACCAAAACAAAGTATTTCATGGGATAACCTTGGGAGGACCATGGAAGTTATACTATTCGAAAGAGATTGTAAAATATCAGAAGGGGTTTGAATTTTGTTAGAATCATCCGATTAGTTATGATGTTATTACAAAAACAAGCAAAAAGAAAAACGAGACCGACCGACCCAAATAGTGAAATGTAAAGTCACCCGAGACTCGACTCGCACGCAACTAAAAAGCGCATTCTTAAGCTAGGTGAAATTGAAGTGCGCATTCTTCACTGGGTATTCTTGAAGTGCACATTCGTTAACTGATCCAAGTCAATATGGATACAATAATCAAAACAATCGAAAATATTTTAATATTTATTTCTAAATGATCATAAAATTGAAAACGATTATTAAAAAACTCCATTTGGTCGGGCCGTCGAAAAGGTTGTCCCCACTTTTTCTCACACTTTGACGCCCTCGCTTCGTACGCGTATGTCACCTGTTCTAATCCCGGTGAAGGTTGATTTTTCAAACATACCAAAATGTTTCTTGAAATATAATTCCGGCATATAATAATACGAGTATATTTAGAGCTATTTCAATGTGCCCAATAAGGCGGAATGTTGGTTATGTTTACATACATTCCCTTGTAATTTTAACCATAGCTTGATTTCTGTTCCAGTTTGTCAATAGTAGGATTTGATACAGTCATAACGTATCGGAGAGAGGAATTTTATTGAATGCTTTTATATAGGATAAGATTCACATATGTGTAACTTCAAATTTACTATTACTGCTGATATAAAAGGATTTTAATTGTTGCAGCTTTACAATTTTCCAACACATATAAGGGATAGCACATTTTGATCGCATGTTATAAATTATATATAATTCATTATCTATAATATACAGGGGATACAAATCGAAAGACACTTAGAATATTTAGGCTTTTACAGTGTTGTGGTGATTGGAATAAAAATGTATAAGTTTATACTGGAGGGTTTACTGAGACCTATTTGAAACTATGAGATGTCTTATGAATAAGGATATCCAAAGAGCAAGGGTGGAGTCATTTTCAAATTCTAAAGTTAATTGAATTGAGGAGACCAAGTAATTCAGTCTGGTTATGAATACATTAACCTTTAAATTATTAGGCCAAGGACACATAGCATCATTGACCTACCGCATCAAATCCAAGTAAATTGACTTACATAAATGTAACCAACAATCTACTTTATTTAGATAGCATAAAAGTTGAAAATGGCTGCATCTTTAACTTCTCAGAGTTAAATTTATAAGAGATCTTATGGTTTAAAACATGAGGTATACTGAAAAATATTCAGTACAAACTCATATATACATCTCAGAATGTATTGATACTTTCCAAAATGACTAAGCGACTATATTTTTGGCTGTTTTCATTTTTTGAAGAGATATTTCTAAATAAAGTAAGCATTCTGACTTTGTTTTCCTTTTTCCTGTTCTGTGTTTGATATGCACAAACAAAGGAAATTCATTTCTAAGAACTAAAGAAAAAGAAGTTATAAAAATTGAAGCATCCATAATACGAACTTAGGGAATGCAAGGGAGATTACCTTTCATCAAAAAGGAAAATATAATTTCTAAACAATTCAGTCCAAAATTAGGAAGAACAAATTACAAAAGTCAATATTTTCTTGAGAATACTAGTTTAAATTCGATGAAAAGTGCATAAAATATTCTTTAAATTGGCATCTGATACTTTTCAAGTTTGCTTGCATTGGACAGCGGCTAAAAAAAATATGCAGAACGCATGTGAAAGTGAAGAAAGAATGCGTCCAAAAATAGAGAGCGATAACTTATAACTTTCAGTTTACTTGTAAATATTTGTATGTTATGTATGGCAACATAGTCTCACCTGTAATGAAAACTGATACTAATAGTATTACTCATTTATCAGCAATGTGAGATTAGCTAAGTTTGATAAATTCTTTAGAAATCAGGTAACTAGTGAAAGAATAAAGGACTGACACTGTTTGATATTACGAGGCATTGTAATCGACCGAAAATTGTGATTTCACACATAATGAATCTCTCCGAGGATAATGGTTATTTTGAGTCGATGAAGAAAACGGGTCGCCAACACTCCCAGAGAAAATCGCACAATGCAACGGATTCGATATGGGCTGATTTGTGACAGCAGCAAGTATTTCGCGTCAGTTCGCCTAGAACCTAAACATGAATGTCTCGCTCGACTGTCTCACCTAGTATTAAACATGCGGGACTCTTGGCACACCGCTCTGCTGGGAAAACATAAGTAAAATAAATAAAGAGGTTGGGTTGGCCTTCACTACCAAGCATATCCTGTGGTGTGCTGAAAAGTAGGGTAGTGTTTTTCAATGAAGAAAAAAAATTTATTTGTTCACATCGGATGAGAAGCAGCATGCAGGAAGCCGTACAAGTGAAAGATTAAATACCAAATGCAAGAAAACCTTGATTTTTACAATAATATTACGAAATAGATTATAATTACACATCATTTATTTAACTCATATTTGTCATCATTTCACCCTTTTGAATGAATAGCAAAGCTCCAGTGACTGAAACTTACCTCCTTCAGGGACAGGACCAGAGTGCCATTTTGGATCCATCAAACGATTGCACTCTTTTTTCTTAATATTATTTTAAATGCTGCCTTTGTAATAAGCCTGCAATACTTTAAATATTAAAATAACTATTTCTATCACGTAAATTTTATAAACTATTCAAACAAATAAAAACATATAGTAGTTTCAAAACTTTTGGCCATGACCCTATGCTATCATTCTCGTGCATGCGAAGCTGGGATTTTCTATAATATTCCTTTCTATCTGACCAGTCATCACAACCACTAATTTATGAAGAGTTAAAATTGGGTACTTCCATTATACTGTTAGATTGTAACACGTATAAAACGGCTTTGTCGCCCTGTTGTTGTTCTTATTCTCCTTCCTGTCTATAATTAAGTTAACTGTAAGAAGCTGATAATAGATGTCATATGACGGTTTATAAGTAGAGAAGGACATTTCACGGACAATTCCTAACAATTAATATGGATTCTAAACGCGTTTTACTGTTGATGACTCCTTACACCTATTATGATTAAGTGAAGAAATAGATTGAGGTGGACGAACAGTTCTGTCAGTGTCGTGGGTTAGCCGAGATTATAGTTTTTATTTTTTTATTATTATGATTAATAAAAATGGGTTGTATGTTAGTACTTCCAGTAATCGCTTCAGGATCGATCTCTAAGAGCGCTTTTCTTATTTTTATTCTATTGAATGAATATAAAGGGGAGCTTTCTCTTTAATATACTAATCACTGCCAACGCAACTCGTTCAAGGATAATTTAAACACTTCAACCAAAATAGACCTTTACTGTACATTAATCAACTCCAACAAAATTAATATATACACGTACAAAATACAACTTAAAAATGGTTCTTAATTCCCGTTACCGACACTCGGTTTCTGGTTGCTTTAAGGGAGAACAATTTACTTTAAAAAAAAATCGTCTTTAAGATATACAAATAATATACGTTAAACGCACGGGGACATGAAAAATAGAATTGATTACTCACATAAGGTATTGGGGTTTACCCAGAGAATCCAAACGAAATACCTTCATTCGAATATTGTCAGGAGAGGCGTCGTGAGTGTAGTTTATTTGCTTCTCAATAGATGGCGTTACTTCGAAAGAGGGGTGGACGAGTGACGTCACGCGGAATTCGAGGTCGGCGTAGGAGAATCAGGAATCAAAACAAAACAACGATTGAGGAGGCGAGGAGTTAAACGTTTATGACCTTGAAAGGGTTTTCTCAGACGAGGCTTGAATATGGCTGTATGCTTTTCTAGCGACTTGGTTTCGTTTGTAGAGCTTCACTTTTGAGTGAGAAATCTATCTAGTTTGGTATGTCAAACTCAGATAGGGTAAGATCACTTGACGATCTTTGGTAATCGAACTGTGCCGAATATACTTGGTGCAATCTGGTATTGCTCAAGAAAATGAAAGTCCTTCTTAACTTGCTGCGGGAACTCTATCCCGGAGAGTTCTTCTCGATGTCGTGACGAAAACGAAAAGTCTTCTTTTTCTACTGACGAACCGTTTTATACTAGAATTACTTTCGCGGGATAATGGGAGGGGGAGGGGGTTATCAAGGTGAGACCCGAGGGTGCCCTGTCTTTTGAGCGTCTGTTATTTCTCTTCCTAGACATTTTGAAATTAGGAAAACTGGATCTCATGTTAAATGTGCAGAAGTGAGTATCACTTCAGCTGGGCTTAGCGTCGTGTTGTTCTGTGCTAGCGTAATACGAGATCGCCAGTTTGAATCTTTGACTGTTTTTTTATAAATACGCCCTTGCAGGGTAGGCCTTTTGAGCTGAGGTCAGAAATAACTGTCTCCTAACTCTACTAGTTTTATCGTACTTGTGTTACCAGAGACTGGGTAGAGTGGCTTAGAGAAACCCAGGTGGGTTTTGTTTTCTTTCTTTATTTTTCGTCGCTATAAGAAAGACCTCAAGATATATATATATATATATATATATATATATATACATAATCGAAACTTCTTAACTGCCTCGGTTAACTCGTATATCTCTACACTCAGATATGCGAGTATATGAGAGGAAATAATTGCATATATAAACAAGATGAAACGATTAAAGGTTCCCTAGCCTAAATTAATGTGCCAATTCTACTAAAGGAGTTAAAGAACGAATTACCTAAACTACTTTTTCTGTTCTTTACTCGCTAAACTAGAGACTGGGTTGTCGCACCCCAGTTCAAATTTTCAATAATAGAGATAAAACAGATGCTAGTATCTATTATGATCAGTAAATTTGTAATCTTTTGGAATTGATAATCAGGGATATGAGAGTGAGTCCTCTCGAGTCAATCTAGTCATGGGCACATCATGAATTTTCGGAGGATGCTGGTATTTAACTGATTTGCTGGAAAATCTTTTGTCCCAAATTTTCTATATACGATGCTCTTACTGGAATTAAAAGGCACAGAATAAGAACGGTAAATTCGGATTGGGCACAGTTACATGCGGAGGTACCTTACTCATCTGTATTTGTCCCACTCTTGGTCATTGAGTACATAAATAACTGATTAGAATTTAATTAGTAAATAATTTGTTATGTTTTCTAATAAGAAAGTAGCAATTTTACATGTGACGGGACAAACCTCCAGCGAAGCCAGAATAAAACTTTCAAGTGGGCAAATAAATAGCAGGTAAATTTCAAAGTACTGAAATGTAAAGCAACGTACTTAGGAAATAAAAATTTAAAAACTGATTACCAACTCAACGTCCTAACTTTTAGATTGGTTGCTTAATAATGGAGCATGAGTTTTTTTTTCTAGGAAGGTCTCAAACTGTCGAAGCAATGCGCCGAAGCTAATAAGAAGGCCAATGGGAGGTAACACGGAATGCTCTTAAAACGAGTGCAACCTGTGGACAACTAAAATAATTCCCGAGGTGAGGAAAAAAACGTGCAAAGAAGAGTTTCCATTCTTATACCTAACAATGGGAAATAGGCGAAAAAATATATAACTAATTGAAGTGGTTAAAATACTTAATTAATTAAATAATATTAATTATAGACAGTCTATAATAAATATTACTGGTTGAGATAGAAATAGAGAAAAGTCTGAAAATGAATTAAAATTGATGAACAACAATTTTAACAACATAGCTTACAATTAATTTAGTTGTAAAATAACACAACACATGGAAGGTATGTATCTCAGTTAATATGTTAGAAAAATGAATTGGCGAGTATTTTACGAATGTTAATATTACCTAATAGGAAGTACGGATGGGAACGTCTACTGAAGGAGAACGACAGATAGTGAGAAAATACACAACTAATTCTACGAAGCAGTACCATATAAAGAATGTGTAGAAATGCGTCTTCCATCTCCTTTCGCACTTTCTGCTCTGTATTATTTTCATCACTAGCAAACGTCGGTCTGCTGGTTGAAGAATCCCTGTCCAATTCATTTATGTATTGAGAATGTGTATTTGAGGAATGCAATTCGATCCAAGTTCAATTATATTCATTCTGCATTAACTATAGATGCACACGTGTATACGTGTGTATCTGTATTGTCCTAGGATAAAATAATCAATAAAAATGAAGCATGGTCTTATTTGGACAACACGTGTACATAAGTGTGTATCAGCAGTTCTCTATCTACCTTTAAACTTTACAGCATGTAATTATGGCCTCTTTAAATTATCAAATAAATAATTTAGTTAGTCTAATGAGGAAGTTTGCATTGCTCACCTTTTCTATTATAATTATTTATCGATTTGGCCTTGAGTGGATCCTAGGTTATTTACTGGCATTCATTTTCAACGTTTTCTTCTCAGTGTTTTTATTATTATTATTAATACAAAATAATAATAAAAGTCATACTTGTCGTATTTGGCTTTGGTATGAAACGAGCTTCGTGTATTCGCATTCTATAGTATCCAATTAGTTCTTCTCTTTTACTCATTTGTACTTTTTATCCATTTTTACTTTTCTAATTTAAGTTTTTTTGCAAGGCTCTTTAAAAAAAAAAAATTGGCCTGAAGGGAAATCTTCTCGTTGTTTTTTACTAATACTACTAATAATAAAGATTTCTATATTTTTAAGCTCACCCACAGGTCCGTAGCTCACTCACACGCATATACCTGTTTACTTCTTTTAAAACTCGAATAAATATCTCTCATTTATATCCCAAACACAAATGCCCCTTCATTGATCACTTTTATCAGTGACCCCAACCAGCGCTCGTCTCGTCTATTTCTGATTAAATTTGGGCTTGGAAGTCATTTTAGGCATAAACAGCTCACCTTTTGTAATCCTTTACGTCTTTTAAAAATGTTAAAAAACCCGCTAATCTCCCAATCGAGTCTTCAAGAAGATCAATAATATCACATGAAAAGTTTGAATACTTAAAATGCTCTAAAGTTATATTTTATCATTTTCAAGCTCAATCTTTCGTTTTTAAAAGTTTTTTGGAATAATTTTATTTCTCAAAAGATGTCTTGCTTCACCTTTGAACTTATTCATTAAGCTTCATTTTGGGGTTTAAAACGTGTTGTGTGAAATGTGTAGATGTGTGGCTTTGTATGTATGTGTAGTGTTTGAGGGGTGGGGAGGTGTCTTTGTCTGTTTTATTTACCTCTCGTTAAAATGGTAGATTTACTGTGCTTTGTTGGATTGGACCCTACCTATCTTCTCTTTATTGCGATTAAAGTTTTTCCATTTCGGACGCCGGTATGCCATCGACCGTTTAATAAATGGATAGGGTGTAGCCTAAAAAATATGGCAATTCTGCATTTCTGTACTGTGATGGCCTTGTTTGTGAATCTTGTATGTTCCTCGTCGAAACACGATTAAAGTGCTGCTGTTAGCTTTTAACGATAGGCAGCAATTTTGCATTTTTGAAATCATAAAAGGATTCATTAGTCCAGGAACTTGAATTTAGATTTTGGGGCATTAAGCTTTGATGGACTTAGGGTATAGTTCGTTAAGTTTGGGTGATTTTAATATAAATATTATTCCAAGACATGGATATGATAATCCTTGTTTCTCGAAATACGCTTCAATGAGTTATCGGCTTTAGAGGTACTTTTTTAGGAAATTTACCATCGATTTGGATCTAGTGAATATTTCAGGAGAGTATTTTCGTACTTTGGAATATATGTGTTCTTTGTATGAACTTAGTCTTGGGGGTGTTATAATACGCTTACACCCAATATTTAGTGTTGATGAGCTTAGTGCTGCTACAGTTGTCTTTATCATCATTCTCAGTTTCATTATTATCCCTCTTCTTTGTTCTTCCTATTACTATTTCCACACTGGGTTAAAAAAATTCTGATCGGTTGCATCAATTTTATCTCCTATCATAAATAAAATATCTACTAATCCATGATTCTCTCATTTGGTTCCCCATAGTCTTCAATTTCATATAAAATGGCAGTGAATTTGTACTTTTCTGAACTTATTTACTTTTCACGAATTTGTTCCAGGATCCTTTGAATCTTTCCTCTCTGCCTAACATTTAGGCTTTATGAGTACTGCGATTGGCTTTTTTTCCACGAAGAAACTTTGATTACGCAAGGTAAAATAAGTACTACAAAGTTCTTGAATCTGTATTAAACAGGAGGATAAAATACAAGAATGAGTGGAAGTAGTTGCGAAATTATATGTCCAAAGGTTAAGATTGGCCGAATAAACTCTGCTCGTTTCAGGTAACAAAACAAATGGCATGTAATGAATATCCTTGGATGAAACGTCTGCGCGCAAGATTTGCCGCTAAGACAAATCGTTCCTTCACGATACAAGTGAACGCCATCTACAAGCATTAATTCCAGTGTAAGACAGTGAGTGTAAATAATCCACATAACGACGGGAATAATGCTGATTATAATAATAATCGCGAGAGGTACTATTTTTTCAGCAGTAATGGAGTCTTTAAGAGAGACAAAATGTTAAAGAAAACCAACGCAAATTGAAGAAAGAGTATTTGAGCTTTGGATCGGAAGTGATGGCACCTGACATGACTGAGATGATTAGAAGGACTGGAAAAACATGAAGGCCGGATAAAACGAATAACTTCGGGAGGCGCGAAAACGGGAGACATCGCAGCGATGAGAATTTGCCCCTAAACTGTCTTCAGCAGATGACAGGCCAAAGAAAAGAGTGAATTGGTAATTGTGCCGTTTAGAAGATCATCTGCCCTCGAAGGATTAGTGAGCAAACCAACAGTCACCAGGCACAGACATAAGAGAAATAAAGAATTTAGGCTTCGCTGTGAAATACAGATAATCAAATAAGAACAGCTTTAGATCAAACGATAAATGGTTTTACATGATTGCTTTCATATCATATTTGCAGTGGGGAGGGGAGTTGTTGTATTGTAAACTGAGTATATTCATCAAGATTTAGTAAAGAAATCTGTAGATAAAAAGAATGGAAGGTGAAATTAAATAAAGAAAACAGAGAGTAAAGTGATATCAAGAACATCTCTCCACCTTGAAGACAACCGAGAGCAAGTCTGAGAAAGTTATTTTGTTGAGATTATAGAAAAAATGCATAAGGCTCGCTTTCACGTCGTAGACCCAAAACGTAAGCATTTTCAGTCTATCAGAAATCGTGTGATGGTAAAATATTTGCCTCAATTCCGGTATTGTGATTGAGTCTATTTTCGACGCCCATGTACATACACCAAATTAATCAATTGATATGCACCCTATGTCCAACCCTCCGTACAAGACTTGGAAGGCCTGAAATAAGCCCTTCTCTTCTGGCGATTTTTCCTTTCAATTTTTGAAAGAATTATTATTATTAAAGTTGTATTTTTCCTCGGAATATTGAATTAAATTTTGACATTCAATGCATTTGCTCAGTGTACTGAAAAATCTCATGATAGCAAAGAACAAAAGCGTAATAAAACCAAACAAGGCGAGACAACGATATATTAAAAAATAAATCAGGATACCCAGTTTGGCATCGACCAAAATATAAACTTAGTGTGGCGAATTCTGATAACATTTGTGATGTAGCGTTCATTGCCTCATTGATGGTAGCGGACTTCTTTTCTTGAAATTCGCGAGCAGGTGTCTCTCTTTAAAATATCATCCCTACACACATACACACACACACAGGTGAGATGTAGGTCATCGTTCATACTTACCACTCTAAATTCTTGGTTTAGGTCCTTCTTCTTAGGATATATTTAACTGTTTCCCTACATCCCAATCTTAAACTGATTCGAATGGTGGTTAAGGTAGGCTTATGGTTTTTTTAACCTTATTTATTTATTGGCACACCTTTTTATATATTAATTTAGTTTATTTTTTCCAGTATTTTACTCAAATAAGTCACTACTCTTTGAGAGGAATTACGTTTCCCTCCAATATTTGATCGTTGAATGAGCGTTAGATTTCATTTTCATCTGGCTTGACCTCTTTCCGTTAGATGATTTTGTATTATTCACTTGGTTTGATTATTTTCCTCACCCTGTTACTTGTAAGTGTCCCTGTAAAAAATTGCAAAATTCCTTTAGTATAGAGTGCCATCAAACTCCTTAACGCTCCGCGACGCTCCCAGTTATAATGCTTATTCATGTGTTTCCATCATGGGGTGCGCGTGCCACTCCCTAATGGGTGGCATTAGTATTCAAAGGCGCAGTGGATCCTGAATTTTCTCCACTAGATTTTTTTTTTCAGAGGATTTAGGGTTTATTGAGGGGTCCCCATAAGCCCATGATACTCCTCCTAATGACAAAAACGAAGTAAAAAATGCTAGTAACGTTTGCTAGTTCCTTAAGAATTACCATCATTTACCAGTAAATTTGAGAGGCGTAGCGAGTAAGTTTAATTACAAATTGTTTAGAAGTACATTTCTGTGCTACAACGAGTCATGTACACCCAGAGAAAACAGAAGATTGAGCATTAAAGAAGCAAACTCGAGTTCACAGGGCAAAGTAGCAAATCAAATACCCGAAGTCCTCATAATTCACACAATATCAGCCCAAAAGCCAAATCGACTCTAATAGCTGCGCTATGGTATACCAGCAAATACTCCAAATAAACAACATGAAGAAACTTCTATTTTCGACTAGTAACTACAAAATTAGTATTATAAATGCGAAGCAGAAGTAGTAGTTTCATTGGCTCCTGGATTATTAGTGATTTATTTTAGCCTAGAAAACCGAGGTGGCTTTCAATTAATCCCTTTACTATCATACATTGCGTCTCGAATAAGTTTTCCGCTTTACGGCTGGTCATTAACTTCCATCTCTTCAAGTCCTACAGACATCACTGAATCAACTATCAATAAATTATCAACTTGTATCAAGATACCCAGGGAGACTGGTTTCTTTCTCTCTCTCACACACATAAACAGTGTTTGTATAGCGATAGTAAATTTAAAGAATCGATCTCTGAGTTGATACAGAGCCTCCTCAATTGTTCAGCCACACCATTGATGTGTTACCCGTCACATCTGTAACTCCCCGTTAAGTTTATTTTCTGCATAAACCTTTTTTCCTTGGTTCGCTCCATGATAATCATAGTTATGATTATTCATTATTACAATGGCTAATGGCAAATTTTTCCCTTTTGATTGATGATAGGTAAACGTAAATTGAAATGCCTTATCCCGCTTACCCTACATTTAATCAATAACACTTCCACACTCATATTTTCCCTACAATTACTTAATTTTGCTACTAAGAACACATAAGAAAGTGGAGCGTTTGAGTTACTCTTATCTACAAGCTTAGTGAGTCTTAGCTTTTAAGACAAATCTATTAATATTAAGACGTGTCCTGGTTTAAGACTTTCCTGGCATCACGTGGGTACATTACAGGATCATCAGTGAGCTCCATTATGTCACTAGTAAGAGTTTGTAAGTCGTGCATTCCTCAGCTGCCTCATATTATGCAAAGAGCTCATACTTTATTGATTTCCTTAACTCCAGTTCTAGAATATTCGCAAGGCCAATTCCCCTCCTAGAGAATTAGAAACCTTCTATCGACGATAGCCTCTCATTAAGCAAACAAACCTTTTTATTTAACCCAATTGAGTCCCTCGTCATCATGGAATAATCATTATTTATTTCTTTAAATAACCGAAAATGTACGAGTTCTTCTCTATCAAAGGTTTTTCAAGAATTGGTTTGTGGAGGAAAACGTGGCGTAAAGGGATGTGAACGGTAAGTAGCCAAATAGCATGACTGGGCCACTCATGGCCAAGTGACAGAAAGCACGTGCAGCCCTTCTTAATTTATCTCAGCTAAACAAGAACGCAGGTGTCCATGGTTGTGAATATGTACGATCAACCATATATAATTATTTCCATCAATCTAACAATTTACTGTGGCTATTCTCACTCCAATAAATTCGTTACAGTGCTTTGGATATCTTGTCACTTTCCTTTAGATTCTAGTATCGAATTAGCAATAAAGACGCTTTCTTTCTCTTCCCTAAACAATCACATTATATCGCCTTTGAATTTGGGCTCTAAAATATATAAACAAGTTACTCCTTACCTAGCAAATATGCCATAGTAATTGAAGTTACAGCGATTTGTCCTGCTGTGAGTGAGCAAACATAATTTGAGCCTTATAATAAGCTGAGGACTTGTATTGACGTCGAAAATCTTCAAGTTGTTGAATTTAGGCCCTTTTACTTCATGGACATTATTCAAGTCTGGTTATAATAAAGACGATTGAAACTCAAGGGGTGTCTCATTGTTCCATGTCACTCCTCTCCTCTGAGATAAACTTGTCCAATGAATTTGCCCTGCTCTCCAGTTGATGATGTATGAAGATAAATCAGCATCTATTACTTTCTTTAAGTATTTGGATGACATTTTTCGCCATATGTTAACATTCATCGCAGATTCGGTCGTGATCAATTCCCTCAAATTCAATTAAGAACAAATATTTTCTACGCTGGACCTGAAACTGATAGCTATTTATGTTAGGAAAGATTAAAGTTCAGGCCATAAATGTTTTTGAGGTAGGAGCATCTGTCTATTCCTCCACTAAATTTTCAAGATTATGTTAACATGTACTACTGAATTCAAGGTCTTTTCGGGGCAAAAGTCTGTTGCAATGCTACACCCACTTTGACACTATGGATCTGATACCACAATTCAGTTTTTTTATACACCTTTGCGCGTTACCCCCTTTCAGCAATGTTTTCTATATTTTAGTTGAATTTCTATAATAAGAATAATGTTGCTACTTCATTTAGGTTAGTACGCCTCTTTATTCTTGGTATTCCTTGTTTTTCAGTGCTTCGTTGCTCTTGGAACCCCCACCTGCTCGAATCCCTCTACCTAACCCGAAAATATTGCTCATTTCAGAGAGGATTCATTACCATCTTTTACCTTAAGATGTTTTCTTTAAGTATTTGAAAATAATAATAAAAGAAAAATAAATAAATATAAAATAAGTAAAGAACATTTGGAATAAAAAGAGGTTTAAAAAATCCTAATCTTAAACGTTGGGAATGGGAGGGGACATTTCTAACCAACAATGAAAACATTCTAAGGCATATAGATTCTCAAAATTAGAAATATATTCTTCTTAGAGAGACCTACAAGGATTGAGCTTAATATTCTAATTGTGTTTTGTTTTTTAAAAACCTTTAGAACAACTTCATTCTTCTCCCAAGGAATAAACGAGTCAGGAATTATCTCCTCTGATCTTCCAATAGTTCTCTCTCCCATTGACTGAATTCTCCTTTTGTTCATATTTTAAGACCTGTAGCCAAGCTAACTTGTGCCGTTATAGCTCAATAACTCTTATTTTCACAATGTTTTTTATAATATATATTGTATATATAGAATGTGTGTTTATGCAGATAACATAACTATCCTTTTTTATTAAAAAGGAAGTGGATTTGGGGCAGGGGGGGTAAGAAAGAAGAACGCCCGATTGTTGCTTTTGTGGGTGATTCAATAGATGATTCGCGGTCTCTGAGTATCACCGAAGATGGACCACAAGTCTTGCTTACCTCCCTCCTCAACCTTTACAAAAACCCTCCGGTTTAATGTAGCCGGGATCGCGCTACTCCTAAATCCCCCTCTTTCTTTGATAGACCGGTCTTTCGTGTGTGTACATTTGAACGTGTGTCATGTGCGTCTCATTTTTAAATGCAATAAATCTTCTAGCCTCACCACGTCAATATTGCGTGCCATTATGCGCTACTTAAGTTACTTAACGAGTAAACACGTTGGTTTCGGATATCAGACGGTGTTTATTTTTTTCATTTTTTTAAGATAGATCGCGGGTAGACTTCTTTTGCATTTCATATGCCGACATCAGCACACATAGTAGTTTTCCGTGGTTCTTGTTTGATTAAATTGTGTGGATTGGACATATCTTAAGTAAGGCGTGTGCTCCATGGTCGCCATTAAAGGGGTAAATAGAGTGAATTATTTACATTTATGAATTTTGCTGGAAGGAATCTTGGATTCCAAACTATTTTACTACAAAGAAATTTCACCTTGAAATAATATAATCATCCATCACATTCACTTTTCCTTTCTATTTTTCTTCCTTACGTCACTTCAAAGTTTCTTTCATATGTTGTTGAAAAATCATTCAAATCGAAAAGTAAGATCCCAAATTTACACTTATTGATCAGATAAATAAGGAACCTAAATAGCCAGCGAGGGAATTTTCAGTGAACAAATAACGAGGGAAAAGATATGAAAATAAAAAGAGGAAAGGGGAGGTAACAGACAGACTAAAATATGCTAAATATAGGCTAGTAAAAATATCGTCAGGCCCTAAAACGAGATCAGAACGGTGTCTTATGAACCATTACTAGAAAAGCTCGTTCAACGAATGCAGAGATTCAAACATACAAACTTTCGACTGTAATTACGAACACAGAGTCAAAGGAACAGAGTTGCGACTTGAAGTTTAAACATATGGAAGCAAAATTACTAGCTTGCGACTTAAAGTACGAACACATGAAAGCATGAGTAAGAAAGAGCTTGTGGCTTGAAGTACAAAATCATGGAGGCAAAAGTACGAGTTTAAGACTAGAAGTACGAACGCATGGAAGCAAAAGTAAGAGCTTGCGAATTTAAGTACGAAAGCATGGAAGCAAAAGTACGAGGTGGCGAATTTAAGTACGAAAAAATGGAAACAAAATTACGAGGTTGTGACTTGAAGTACGAACACATGGAAGCAAAATTACAAGCTTGCGACCTAAAGTACGAACACATGAAAGCAAATGTAAGAGCTTGAGACTTGAAATACGAACAGATGGAACAAAATTGCAAGCTTGCACTTGAAGTACCAACACAGGAAAGCAGAAGTACGAGCTTGCGAGTAGAAGTAAGAACGCATGGAAGCAAATGTAAGAGCTTGCGACTAGAAGTATGAGAGCATGGAAGCAAAAGTAAGAGCTTGCGACTTTAAGGGCGAACAGATGGAAGCTAAAGTACGAATTTGCGACTTGAAGTATGGAAACATCGAAGCAAAAGTACGAGGTGGCGAATTTAAGTACGAAACATTGAAAAAGAAATTACGAGGTTGTGACTTGAAGTACGAACATATGGGAGCAAAATTACAAGCTTGAGACTTGAGGTACGAACAAATGAAAGCAAATGTAAGAGCTTGCGACTTGAAATACGAACAAATGGAACAAAATTGCAAGCTTGCACTTGAAGTACCAACACATGAAAGCAGAGGTACGAGCTTGCGAGTAGAAGTAAGAACGCATGGAAGCAACTGTAAGAGCTTGCGACTTGAATTAAGAACAGATGGAAGCAAAAGTTGGAGCACATGGAGGCAACACTAGGACCTTGAGATTTGAATTAGGCAAACATGGAAGCTAAAGTACGAACACATGAAAGCAAAATTACGAGTTTTCGTATTGAGGTACGAACCCACTGAAGCGAAGGTACTAGATTCCAACTTGAGGTACGAACGTATAGAAGTAAACTTACCAGCTTGCGACTATAGATACGAACTCATGGAAACAAAAGTACGAATTTGCGACTTGAAGTACGAAAAGATGGAAGCAAAAGTACGACCTTGCGTTTTGAAGTACGAAAACATAGAAGGAAAATTGCGACCTTGCAGCTTGAAGTACGAACAAATGAAAGAAATGTTACGAGCCTTATATTTGAAGTACGATCGCATGGAAGCAGAAGTGAGGTTTGCGACGTTATGTACGAACGCAAGGAAGCAAAGGTACGAGATTGCAACTTGAAGTACAAAGACATGAATGCAAAAGTACGAGATTGATACTTGAAGCAAAGGTTTGAGGTTGCGACTTGAAGTACTAGCGCATGGAAGCAAAAATATCTGCTAGCAACTGGAAGTACGACGCATGGAAGCAGAATTCCGAGCTTGCGACTTGAAGTATGAACACATAGAAGCAAAAGTACGAATTTGCGACTTGAAGTACGAAGGCTTGGAAGCAAACGTACGAGCCTGCGACTTGAGGTACGAATGCCTTGAAGAAAAAGTATGGCTTGCGACTTGGAGTAAGAACTAATGTAAGCCAAGGTACGAACACATGGAAGCAAAAGTACGAGGTTGCGACGTGAAGTACGAACACCCTTAAGCAAAAGTACGAGATTGCGACTTGAAGTATGAGCACATAGAACCAAAAGTACGAATTTGCGACTTGAAGTACGAACGCATAGAAGTAAACGTACCAGCTTACGACTAGATGTATGAAAGCATGGCAGCAAAAGTACGAATTTAAGACTTGATTTGCGAAAACATGCAATCAAAAGTACGACCTTGCGTTTTTGAAGTACGAAAACATGGAAGCAAAAGTACGAGGTTGAGACTTGAAGAACTAGTGCATAGAACAAAAAGTACGATGTTGCGACTGGAAGTACGACGCATGGAAGCCAAGGTAAGAGCTTGCGACTTGAAGTATGAACACATAGAAGCAAAAGTACGAATTTGCGACTTGAACTACGAAGGCTTGGAAGCAAAAGTACGAGCTTGCGACTTGAACTACGAATGTATGGAAGCGAAAATTATCAACCAAAGTAAAAGAACGTAACAACCCAGAAGGGGTGAGGACAGGCAGAATGAAATAATAAAGAATCAAAACCCGACGTATTCATGTTGCTTCATGGACCGCATAAAAAAAGTGTCAGACCAGTCCGATCGGCGGCCATTTCTAAACTCACCTTTTTATTTTTAGTCCGTTGTTTTCCTTTCTCTTATTGAATCTGTTTTATTTTTTCATCTAAATCCACTATTAATCAACTGTTTTTTTCTCTAGAGTGCCATTCCACTAGTTATCAACTTTTTATTAGTGCCATGCCATAATTAATCAACTGCTTTTTTTAGAGTGCTATTTTTCTAGAGGCTCATTACACCGTTAATCAATTTGTTATTTTATAGAGTAACATGACACCATTAATCAACTCCTTTGTTCTAGTGTGCAATTCCACTAATAACACTAGAATAAAGTTCAGTGTCAAGAAATAAACATAGATTACATGTGCAATTTCTTATGAGGTTGAGTCTGCTGAATTCGAATTTGCTAAAAAGAAATACATATGAGGTAACATTTTCTTGTAAATTTCCCATTTAATAATTATGCAATTGATACCGATTTCCACGATACCATAAATTGATTTAGCTCCGAAATCAGATCAAATGTGTCCATTGTAATTAAATAATGAATATATAATTAATCGGCATGTTTGTTAGCATTATATAATGTATTAACCTACTTTTTATTATTTATTTCTTGGTTTATAAGACGTCTCAGGTGTGTCACGCTTCAGGTTCCAACAGAAGTCAGCCAGCATAGCAGGGCTCCATTTTCCCTTATACCTGTTTTCCATTGACGCTATATTTTGATAGAACCTCCCTCCATGTTCATCACTCACATCTCCTGCATTCTTTGGGAAGAAGGACAGATGAGAATGAGGAAAGTGTATCTCTAGTTACATAATGCATCCTAGATCTTAGTAGCACTTGATTATGCTCTCCACTATCCGCTCTTGCTGAGGCCCCTTGGTTCTTTCCCAGAAGTCCTTTGCATACATCTTTGAATGAATGCCAGGTCGCTAGTTCAGTTTCATTCATTGTCGTCTCGAAGCCCTCATCATCTATAGGTTACAAATTTAAGAGCCTACAAATATGTCTTCTTTAATCTTGTAATCTTGGTATCACTTATTTTAGGGAAGATAGCTTTGAGGTACGGCAAACATAGCTTGTTATGTCGCAATGGTTTGGTAAATTGCTTTATTAGGCCTAATTTTATATGCAGTGCTGGAAAAATGATTTTCTTCTTCCTAACTAGTATCTTATTGTTTATATTATCGTATCCAGGCGTCAAGGTTTCCAGAGGTGACCATTCTAAGCTTACATTATGTTGTGATCTGGCCCTACTATCCCACTCGCAAAGAAGGCACATAAACCTGGTGTATCCAGTTTTTAGCTCATTAAGTAGGGCTACTACTTTTAACTTTGCAGAAATTAGCCATTCATACACCTTGTAACTTATACGGTTTAGAACAGGGGTCGCTAAACTTTTTTTACAGTGGGCCAGATGACTGAGAGAATGACGTACGCGGGCCGCATAACCATTTTGTTCAGTAAAATATAGTGAATACACAAAAAATAAAGACAATCAATATATTCATTTACCAATATACAAAATACAAAATGCACAAAAATTTAATACAACAAACATATTTATTTACCAAAAAGTTATCAAAGAACGCGTTGTTAGCAATAAGATTGTCTTATCAAACCCAGTGCGCACATATCCGAGTCTCACAAACTAAGAAGCAAAAGAGGTTAGTGAGATTTTGGAAACTGGCGTTTAACTTTTAAGATATCATCAATATTTGCTTTGTAATTGCTGCATCCACGGTGCAGCAGCCGACCGGATCTGGCCCGCGGGCCATAGTTTGGAGACCCTTGGTCTAGAATAAAAATAAGGTTCTCATGTGTTTCTCTCAAAATAACTGAGTGAACAACTGAAAATGAAGGCATGGTGTTCTCAATTTTCAAGATAACACCTTTGATGTTGTAAAGGAATACATCTATGAATAATCTCCACTCATTTAGTTCATAGGTCAGCTCAAGGGCATTGAATAGGCCTTTGATATCATTACAATAGGTCAGGTTTCTTTCAAAAGTGAACAATTTCTGTAGATCTGCAGAACGCTTCCTAAATACTCTAATTCGAGCATGTTCATCCAACAGGTTCCATTGTTGCAGACGTGAGGCCAGGAGTTCCCTCAGTTGCTTAGTAAGTGTTAGATCACGAACTAGATCATTGAGTTCCGGTTGTGTGATGAGGTGTGGTTTCTTTTCAGATTCAAGCTATGCCACATATGGTGTATCTTGAGATTCTGAATCGTCTGAGTTGCTCGTGTCATCGCTTGGTAGTGCATTTGAATGTCGAACTGGCCGAATAGTAGACTGAGGATCTAGATAGATGATAGATTCCTTGTCTTTTCTGTTGCGACCTGCAGTGAAATAAAATAAAATCAGCCTAAAAATGAATATTACTGGCTGTGATCACTCGCTAAAATAGTGGAAATACAACATAATATGTATTTTAATTTATTAATTGATACACGTATTGAAAATATATTAAAGACCAGAAAAGAATCTTTCAGCCAAGAAGAAAGGGAACTTGTACACCTGGCACAACTTATGTGAAGTGCCGAGCGTTTCTTCTGGACACATACTTTATATCCAAAATACAGCTCATAAAGTTTCTTTACATGTTAATTCAACTGTCTCTTGTATTGTCTTAAAGTAATTGATCCGCATATATAACAGAACCTGTCTGGGGGATTTTTTTCTATTCTCTAAGCATTGTAGCTCTGTCTCCTATAAAGAAACATAGTCTGCTGACCCAAAAGTCGCATGCTCTCACTTATGCTGATTTATGACCTTACGACCTTCAAAACTTTCAATAATTACCAGATATTTTGGGGAGGACCTTGGCAATTATATCATTCAAACGAAAATGTAAAAGAACATAAGGGTTTCAAATTTCGTTAAAATCGGCCAAATAGTTATAATGCTATTGCAAAAACAAACTAATTCCCGCTAACCTTGGGAGGACTTTGACAATTATATCATTTTAAGGAGAAAGTAAAACAATATAAGGCTTTCAAATTTCGTTATAATCTGCCGACTTGTTACGATGTTATTGCCAGAAAGATAAAAGCAAAACAGGGACCGACGGACGGACGTCCGACTGTCCGACCGAAATAGGGAGAAATAGTGTCGCTCGCGAATAAAAATACTGTGGTATGTGAAAGATAATATAAATAGTAACAGCAGCAAATATTAAATAAAAAAGTCAAAGTAAGAAGCATTTATAGCAAGTTACAAAATTATCAAACGTTACGTAAGAGTTACTACGGATTTGGACCCATATAACTAAAAGAATTATTGAGTATACTTAAAAAATATCATAGGTTAGGTTGACAAATACCTTAGGAACACCCCATTAAAATTATATCAAAATCCGATTATAGCTTTTAGAGTTGTCAGTTTCTGCCCAATCCTGTTTGCATTTAATCCTTACGGAACCATCAGTGTATTTAACGTAAGATGTTAATTTACGAGAAACTGGATGGTCATAGAAAACGACAGATGTTATACTCTTGATTTAACCCCAAAATACCCTTAGAAAAAGTTATTCTCATTTTCGTTTTTTTCCTTTATTGTGGTATGTAAAGTGAAATTATCTTGTTTTCTAGAGTGCCATGCCATAATGAATCAGCTAGTTTTATTTTTGTAGACTACCATTACATCGTTAATCAACTACTTTTGCTAGAATGATCTTTTACTAGACTAACATTACATCGTTAATCACCTCGTTTATCTCCAAACGTACCATACCACTATTAATAAACTAGGTTTATTAATAGTAGGCCATGAATGGTCTTTTGCAGTCTCCTTCTTTTCTTATGTTCTTATGTAAATACCATGACACCATTAATCAACTGTTTTTTCGGTGCCATGTCACCGTTAATCATTTTTATTTCTAGAGTACCATGCCATAATTAATCGACTCGTTTTTTTCAACTGCTATGCTAAGATTTATCAACCTCTTTCTATCTATTTGTTTACTCTCAAAACAATCTTGTGCAGGCCCCTGAGAGGGTTGTCGAACCAACAAATAACGATTGAGTGGTGGATACGTATGGTTAATAGGGTGTCTTAAAAATCGGAAAGATAAGGAGAAAGGCAGTCAATAGAAGAAATTTTGAAACCCTTCCTAAAGTCTATATAATATGGTCAAGAATGTTATTCAGTTCTTAAATACCCCTTTTCACGTCTCTCAATTCAACATTTTGGAATTTACTCAACCAGTTTCTTATTTTTTTGTATAATGCTATTAATTTGCCTGTCTAAATTGCAACAATATTAAGTGTAAGATTGGCTAAATTGTGTGATGATAGCAATTGGACGCAGCTTTTGGGAATATATATTCCATTCATCATGTTTTTGTAATTAAGAATTTAATGGATTTGTTCCAGTATAAAAAAAATGTTGGTATATTGATCTTGTTTAGAAAGATTGCTTCGGTGCAAATTATTCGAGGTATGAATTAGTGGTAATATCATCTGAGTAATAATAAATGTGTGTCGTAACATAACATCCTGGGCTTCTTTTAAGCAAGAATTCTCAGACTATTTTGTAATTTACCATGGAGTAAAACGGGGAAAATTTATCACCATTGCTTTATGCTTTTTATGTGAATGGCATTGCGGATTACCCTTTCGAAAATAATCGTAAATATGTTAAGTTTGATGATAAATGGATAGAAAAGATGCTAAAGTTCTTGTCTTAATGTATGGAGATGAAAATATTACATTGGAAGAAAATTAATCCAGTATTTGTAATACACATAAAGATAGGGAATTGTATCGTGACAAATGAAAACTATACATTAACTGTAAAAAGACACTTAATGGAATTGTTGAAGGTAATAAATATATAGGTGTCATCATGAATTATAATGGTAGTTTTAGGGCATACCAAGACCAACTTTATAATCAAGGAAGGAGAACAATGTATAGTTTAATTGCTAAATATAGACAATTCGATCTGCCTATTGAGGTCCTACTAAAACTGTCTGGTCCTATAGTATTGTCTATAGTATTGATTTTGAGATTAGGGCATTGTGGAGGAATTCCACGTGCAATTTCTTTTCCAGCACAAAAGTGACGTCCATGTGCTAGAGAAAGTTCTAGAATTTGGTTAGGCTTAAATTGGTAAGCCTCCCCCTCCCATCGACAAGCGGTAGCCTCGAACCGCGTTGAACACGGATCACCTTTACGCGGGTTAGTCTCGCCTCGGCGTGAAGATTCGAGGCCATTCGAGAATAGCGATGTTTTCCCCACCCCTGCGTGGGGAGCCTCGGATATATAGGGCTCGTCTTCCAGGTGAGAGACAAAGAGTTGAGGAGTCCCGCCAGGACCAAGAATCATTCCCCTAGTTCCAAGTCAGGTGCTAACAACAAAGCAAAGTGACGGCTGAACATTTCGTGTGTTGGAATTAGCCCAGCCAGTGAAGTAGTTCCATTTGACGATCGCCACCGAGCGATTTTCCCGACTCCACTCATCAACTCCTGTCGAACCCCTCCTCGTTCCCTCCTCGTTTACGAGTGGCTGAAATACTCTCCCCTGGGCCGGACGTTACCAACTCTCCCCCATATCTTTGGAGAACCATCATCACGTCAACTTCCCGCTCAGAAGCTCCGAGCGCCCTCGCCCTCACGTTTATTGCCTGCAGAAGACATCCGTGAAACCTTACCCTGACGTCTCAACCAGAATCCTCCGTAAGCCGACCCCTCTCCCCCTTCAGCAACGCATTAATTTCTAACTTCAGAGTCTGATGCATAACTCTGCAATTCCCCCTCGTTTACCGATGTAATTTTGCCCATTAATTCTCTTATTTTATGTAAATAAAATTATATTTTTGTAATGCCTTTATAAGTAACCTTGAGCTTTGCCATTGCCCAAATTTTACCTGACCTCGTTGCACTCTTTTCTCGCTGTTCTGCGCGGCGAAAACTCGTGGCGTTCCGTCCCTTGTCGGTTCGCCTTTAAGTTATTGCTCCCTCCCCCATAAATATACTATGGTATGTATATAATGTAAAGGCATACCACGACATATATATTTATTAATATACATATTATATAATTTTGGTGTCAAGTGTGTTTGTTTTTTTTACGAACCCGTGTCATTTTAATTTCGACATTAGAAGTTCCCTTGTTATTGACGTCTATCCCTATTACTTTAATTTTTGTATTGTACTGGCAGAAGGCAAGTTCAAGTTAATTAAAGAGTAGTGGAACGTTAATCTATTTAAATTTTGTGTTGGACCCCAGGTAATAAATTTTTATTTTTTTATTTTGTTGGAATTTCGGAGATTCTCCTGGTTATTAATCCAAAAGAGTTAAGGTCTTTGATGTCCTTATTCCGGTAGGACCATTTTAATTTTTTTTCCGCTTAGAAACAGCAGAGGTAGGTAGCTGTATCATAATTTTTTGGTGAACGAGGCCTTCACGAATATTCAAGTATTCGTTTCGCGTGGGTAGTGTCCTAGCTCGTTCGCGTGTCATTGTTCCCTCAGTTAACTGCATAACAATTTCATCCTTCTAAAAATTCAAGAGTCAGGGTAAAATGTTAGGTCTATCGGGCAAAGACCTGTTAAATTACGTACAGGAAGAAGAGAGAAACGAACGGGCAGAGCGAACGGAACAGGAACTAAGAAAAACGGAGATGGAGAACAAACTCAAGATGGAGATGAAGGAGAACAAACTGAAAATGGAGATGGAGGAGAACAAACTGAAGATGGATATGGAGGAGAAAAAGCTGAAAATGGAGATGGAGGAGAAAAAACTAAAGATGGAGATGGAGGAGAACAAACTGAAAATGGAGATGGAGGAGAACATACTTAAAACGGAGATTGAGAACAAACCGAAGATGGAGATGGATACGAACAAAATGGAGATGGAAGAACGTGGACGAATTAGGCAGCATAAGCTGGAAATGAGCCAAAATCAAATTGATTCTCAGTCGATCGGTTCTCGGGCTGAAATTCCCCAAACTCCTTCAGTCAACCTTGCCGCTTTTAATGGTGGAGAGGACTTTGGGTCATATTTGACCAATTTTGAGAGAATCTTTCAGATCAATAGATGAGATCTCTGAAATGATGGAGTCGCTCGCTTACTTTCCCTCCTAAATGCCCGGTTAAGGGATATCTTCGTATCCCTTTCCCCGGAAGCAACTTTGGACTATTCCACGTTAAAGTCCAAATTGTTAGCTGCTGTTCATATGAATTGCGAATTCTACCGCTCCCGATTCCGCCAGGAAAGGATCCACCCTGGTCAAACATTTCGGCAACACGGGTATATCCTCCAAAGACACTTTCAGTGTTGGCTTAATGCGTGCAAAATTCCCCAGGTTTACGAGTCTTTTCTAGACATCTTTCTTAGGGATCAGCTTTTAGCTGCCTTGGCTCCCGAAATTCGCGCCTTTGTTAAGGATAAACGTTGTGACACTTTCAAGGAATGTTTGGAAGAGGCCGATGTCTACGCGGGTAGTCACAATTTATACACTAAGAATGTTAAAAAGGCTCCCTAATCACCCCCTAAAACTAAATTTTATGGTCCTAAGACCCCTCCTAAATTGGTTCCAAGATTTACCAAAGTTCCTAGTCCCTTGAAGCCAAGAAACTTCCATCCATCTGAACACCGAGACGTTGAGCCCCTAGTTTCTTCTCCCCAGGTTGTGCCGTACCAAAAGAACCCGATCAACTGCTATACCTGCGGAGTTCCAGGTCATTACCGCACGAAGTGTCCTCAAAACTCACGATTCGAAAACTCTCAGTCCCACCAAGTGCACCAAATCTGGGCTGCCCCTGATCCTCCTTCGTCGCCTCAGGAGACCCCCAATCCTCCCTCGCCCGCCAAAGACTCGGTCCATAAGGTAAAATTCCTCTTTAATGAGAACAACCCTGGTGGATTGAAATTCGAGAACGGAACTGTAAACGGTTGCCGAGTATCCACCCTCGTCCGTGACACCGGGTGCACCTGTAACATAGTGTCTGAGGACTTACTCCCCCTTGTTGTCCACGACTACAAAAAGTTTGCAGTGGTCCACGACTACCTTGGCCGGGCCAGTCGTTTCCCAGTAATTCGTTGTCACATCGAGTGTGACTATATGTCCGGTTGGGCCAAAGTGGTAGCAGCCCCAATCCAGTTCTGCTCTGTTTTGATCGGCCAGAACCACGTAATCCACGACCATCCCGTGGCCCAGCCCGTGATTACCCGTAAACAGGCACCCCTGGAATCCCATGCACCCGTTACCCTGGAAACCAAATCAACCCGGAGTTCCAAGCACTCCGGAGCGACAAGTTTGCCCACGCCCAGAAGGAGTGCTCAACTCTCCTCCCCCTTTGGGAAAAAACTAAAACCCTCAGGCGTGAGTCCACCCGAGGTAACAAAGGAGTGTCGTATATCGTGAATAAGGACTTATTGAGAGGTATAAGACCTACCTTGACCTTAAGTCACGAAAACGAAAATTCAAGCCTGGCGCGAAGGTGCTGGTACTACTTCCCACGGGAAGCAACAAACTCCTTAGTCAGTGGAAGGGACCCTACCCTGTCCTTAAGGCTAAAGGACCCGTGAATTACCTCATCCGTACTCCAGCGGGAGCAAAGGTTTTCCACGTGAATTGTATATATTATCTCATTAATGTTCTTAATTATTGTTTAGTCATTAATATTCATGCCTCCATTTAATTACATCCTTTTTTGGGGTTCCAATGAAATGTCGCCAATGTTCTCCTGTGATTTTTTTTAGTTTAAATTTGTGCTAGTTAAATTGTCTCTAGAATTGACCCGTTTAAGGCTTATGTCCGTAAATTCCGCGCTGAGCTCAGATTCACGTTTTTTTTGTGTGTACACCTGTGGTAGCAGGTCAGAATTTTCCTAGATCCTTGATAATTCTAGTTTGTCGGTTGGGATGATCCTTTCCTACGCAACTGCTCTGCAAAGCATCATCTTTCGGATGGGAGATGTGTGGGGAGAATTCCACGTGGAATTTCTTTTCCAGCACGGAAGTGACGTCCATGCGCTGGAGAAGATTCTAGAATTTGATTTAGGCTTAAATTGGTAAGCCTTCCCCTCGCATCCACAAGCGGTAGCCTCAAAACGCGTCCACCACGGTCCACCTTTACGCGGGTTAGAATCACCCTCGGCGTAAAGATTCGAGGCAATTTGAGAGTAGCGCTGTTTCCACCACCCCTGCAAAGGGAGCCTGGGATATATAGGGCTCGTCTTCCAGGTGGGAGACACAGAGTTCAGGAGTCCCGCCAGGACCAAGAGGCATTCCCTTAGTTCCAAGTCAGGTGCTAACAACAAAGCAAAGTGACGGCTGAACATTTCGTGTGTTGGAATTAGCCCGGCCAGTGAGGTAATTCCATTTGACGATCGCCACCGAGCGATTTTCCCAAACTCCACTCATCAAATCCTGTCGAAGTTCTCCTCGTTCCCTCCTCGTTTTTGGGTGGGCGAAATACTTTCCCCTGGACCCGACGTTACCGCTTCCCCCCCCTTTGGAGAACCGTCATCACGTCAACTTCCCGCTCAGAAGCTCCGAGCCCCCTCGCCCTCACGTTTATTGCCTGCAGAAGACATCCGTGAAACCTTACCCTGACGTCTCAACCAGAATCCTCCGTAAGCCGACTCCTCTACCCCTTTAGCAACCCATTTGAGTTAATCCCCCCCATTTGACTAGTCTCCTTTTGTAACGCATTAATTTCTAACTTCAGAGTCTGATGCACAACTCTGCAATTCCCCCCTCGTTTACCGATGTAATTTTGCCCATTTAATTCTCTTATTTTATGTTAATAAAATTATATTTTTGTCAAGCCTCTTTCAGTAACCTTTAGCTTTGCTATTGCCCAAATTTTACCTGACCTCGTTGCACTCTTTTCTTGCTGTTCTGCGCGTTGAAACTAGTGGCGTTCCGTCCCTTGTCGGTTCGCCTTTAAGACATTGGTTCCTTCACCATAGATATAATATGGTATTGATATAATTTAATGTCATACCACGACAGGTATATAGTGTTAAAGAGAAATAGAAATTGTACGTTACATTTCTGAAACATTACTTAATATTCGCAATACCATATGTAATTACTGCTATGGTATATGGCTATTTGGGTAAATACTATGCACCCCTTCATGTAAAATGCAAACTGTTGAATCTTTGGTCAAGAATAATAGTTCGTAAGTAAGATAAACTTTGTTGAAGAATATATCAGACTCTTCTCAAATGATATGATGAAAACATATTAAAATCATTATGGTTTAATTGCATGAAAGACTACTGATTCTGGTATGTTGGTGTATAGTTGGTTCAAAATATTCATAATCCTCTTAGGTTAAAGATTGCTTTTGAGAGGAATGTCAAGATAAGAGGATAACTCAATGCTATACAATTTTAAATCGTAAAAATATAGTATATATGTTTTTTATTTAGTTTTTCTTTGCAGAGTTATTTAGTTACGTTATTAAATAGTGCATGGCCTATTTTTTAACTAAGAACTAATATAATCACAGGTTACCAATTGTGACAGTCAAGTTTAGCAGCGTCCATGGAGAGGAAAGTTTTTGCAATAAATGTAGTGATAATATCATAGGAGACGAGTACCATGTATTTTTATAATATTACTGCGCAAAGGTGTCATTATATATATATATATATATATATGTATATATATATATATATATATATATATATATATATATATATACCCATTGGTACAAAAATAACTCCAGCAGGCATAAATTAATGTATTTATTTCAAAACATTAATTATCAAATCTTAAATAATGTAGCATTATTTGTCTCAAAGTCGGTAGCGCCGAAGGCAAAATATTGGCTGCCTTTGTTGGTGCATTAATGCGGTCGTTTAATGGTACTATATTTGAATTAGAACAAATGCAGTTTCTGGGGGATATATTTTTAACCACACTACGGCAATCTTAAGAAAATCGAAATAACATTTTAGTCAATCTCCTGCGGTTATTAGATTATGCCCGCATACTTTACTGAATCGAAACAAACTTCTTTCCTTCTAAGTTTATCAAGTCTTTTGTAAATCCAAAAATGAGAATATCTTTTTATTCTTAACATATTGTGGAGTTTAAATAGACTCAGACAGAAAAACTTATTAACTCATATCTTATTATTTTTCTACTCCCCCTCCACCCAAAAAGTATAACGTGCGCGAGTTGGAGAGAAAAATAGAGCGTATTTTCGGAGTTACGTACAAGTGAATATGTATGAATGTGAGATTTATGCCAACTGGTTTTTTGATGCCTTCAAGTATGGCGTTGCTCAAGTTTCATTCCTCGCCTCAGACGAGTGAAATGTCGAAATAACGCGTTCATTAAAAGGGCTTCGAATTCATGGCGTTTAATGGGTCTGTTTCGAATGTTTCGAGTGATAGAGTAGTGAAAAAACTGACAAAATTAGTATTGCACTTCACAGTTTCAATAAATGAAAACGAAAGTTTAGAAAAATTAGGTTTATGAGCGTAGTGTATATCTCAACCCTTTCATTCTACCTTACTCCACCCCTGCATTCAACCACCAAATTGGCTACCGAACTACAGAGGTCAGAAGGTTAATTCCAGACTTTTCCCTCTCACTTTATTTGTACAAGCTGCCAAAAGAATGCTGGTAGCTTGGTATGAAAGTTTTTTGATATGGTTACCATCACTTATAACTGACCAGTCTTTGTGACCATGTCATTGGTAACCAGGGAAGTATCCTACATACATTGGTGCATACATTCAAATCTCATCAATGAAAGTTTCGATTCCAAACAGCTGGTTGCTACTAGTATACCATTACCATCGAGTCATTTTTATTATGTTACCACAAAGGCATCATCTAAATCAGAGTTTCCAAAATTGTTTATCCCCACCCTTACGACAAAAACCATCAAATCCGCATAATTCTTGGTATTAGGTATACTTCAAATTCAATGCAACATATCTAACACTGTATATTTTTTTCCTTTTAATATATCGTTTAAGGGCTTCAAACTGTAACACTAAAATCAGGTGTAATTATATGTCACTCGGATCGTGGTCTGGTGGACAAACTCCGCAAGGATGATGGCCAGAGCCACGGCTGCTGAAGCAGAAAGGAACTCCAGATACGAACAACGCTGGAAGATCCAAACAAACGTAGCTAAATTTACAGCAGTCTTAATTAAAAAGATCCCTTAGGGGGAGAACAAACAAACCATAAAAGATCCTGTAATGGAATCCCATCAACAGGCTACCATCATCAGACAACCATCACACACGGACAAGCCCCGCTCACCGGGCACCTTTCATTACTTCTACTTGCTTACCTTTTCCTAACCATATTGCCCTCCCCCGTCTCTTCATTACTCCTCACTCTTGTCTTTCTTTCTATCAAACATTGAAAATTAGTATTTCAAAAGTAAAGCCAAATGTGCTAAATCAATATGAAAGGGGAAATTTTCATCTCACTTTTAATGAAATTGTCTTTACAACTTTAATAGAATGAATACTTAGTGCAGGGATATGAGTTTCTCAACAAATGGATACAAGACACTAATAATGAGTAAAGTTTTCGTGTTCTGTAATTTTCACTCGTTTACTTTTTCTGAAAACATTCTGTAGGATTGAATTGAAGCCTAGTTTTACTGAGTATGAGGTTGGGAACGTAATTAAGTACTTTTCACTTTGTCCCATAATATTATTAAAATATTTCTAGGAATCTAAAATTTAATGAGTTTGATTTTTAGCTTCAACTTAGTAATTTTTTAAGTGAAATCAAGTTTTCCTCCACCATTCTTCTTTCCTCATTGCCAAAATCAATGAAAGGACTGATGACACAGTCTGGCGTTTTGAGACAAAAAAGATCCTAAAATTTGCCACGCGTTTGTATACAGATCCACCAAGTAAAAGAAATAGGTTTCAATATCAAAATCCAGCTTTATCTTCTCTTTCTCAAAGTTCAACATCCAGGAAACATGAAATGCTCTAGACTGACTATGGTATGGCATTTAAATGATTGTAGCTTGGATAGAAACGTGGATAAGACACATTTGGCAGTATAAAAGTTTACCATATTTTCTTGAAGGTGTTAATTGATTTCAGTGAACTCTTAAATAGGTCTGCATGTAAACATTGTCATGCTTGATTTTTATTAGTCCTTCACAGAAAATAAAGTTTGAGTCTTGGATGAATTCAGCAACTGTTGTAAAAAAAAAGTAGATACGTCTCAGATATTTTCCCTTTAGTAATCTAACATTTTGTGTAATAACACACTTTCTAAACCTTCATCATTATTAATGCAGAGATCTTAAAACAGTCCAAAATTGAGAGAATTTGATTTTATTTATTACTATGATAGCAGTGATTAAATAGAAGGCTCTCTTAAAACGAACACCTTAAACAAAGGCAGAAATGCCCTCTCGCGCAAAATGGAATAAAGCGAATAAGTGATTTAAAATATCATCATGATTTTGATCCAGCATTAAGTTTAATCAACTCTTTTTTGGCACAAGGTATGTTCACACTTTAACAAAGATTTCATGAAACAAGGTCTGCTGACCAAAATTCAGGTGCTCTTATTTATTCTGATTTATGACCTTACGACCTTCAAACCTTTCAATAATTCCCGGACTAACCTTAGGAGGACCTTGGCAATTATATCGTTCGAAAGATAATTTAAAGGACAATAAGGATTTCAACTTTCGTTAGAATCAGATGAATAAATAGGATGTTATTGCCAAATATTTCCAAAGCTAGCTTGGGAGGACAATTATATTCTTCGAAAGAGATTCAAAACAATATAAGGGTTTCAAATTTCGTTAGAATCGGAAAAATAGTTTGGATGTTATTGACTAAAAAAATAATTCCTGAGCTAATCTTGATAGGACCTTGGCAGTTATATCATTCAAAAGAAATGTGAACATCATATGGATTTCAAATTTCGTTAGAATCGGACGAATAATTATGATGTTATGGCCAAATAATTCCCAGGCTAACCTTGGGAAGACTTTGATAATTATATCATTCAAAAGAGAATGTAAAACAACATAAGGGTTTTAAATTTCTTTAGAATCCGCCGAAAAGTTATAATGTAATTGCTTAAACAAATTAATTCCAGGACTAACCTTGGGAGGACCCTCCAAAGAAGAAGCCAAACGGATACCGACTGACCGACCGACATAGTGAGATATAGAGTCACTCGCGACTAGACCTGCACGCCACTAAAAAAGTCAATCAACTTTTGAGATATCTTGCACACAAACAAACAAAGATGATCCTATAAGATCCGCCAAATGATTTTGCCGGAAATAGTGTCACATGAAGTAAATCATTTTGTTTTTTTGCGACTAGATATTTCCCTCAAATTACAGAGTTCACTGAAACAGATCATGAACGGCTTAGTTCACGAAAATGATGAAATCACGATATTAAACTGTGATGAATGGTGTTCTAACATTCGGAGAAACAGCAAGGTTGGTAATTGGAGAGTCTTTCTCATTGAACATTTTTCAGGCATAAGAAATAACAGCTCTTGAACAATATTTACAGAATAAATATTAACATTTGTGTGATAGGTTAGTAAGTAGGTATCATTCGACTGGAGGTCTTGAGGATGAGAGAGAGAGAGAGAGAGAAAGGCTGATAGAGATAAGAAGAAAAATAATATATATATATATATATATATATATATATATATATACATATATATATATAAAGTTATAGCTCTCTTTGTATCAGAGAGATAGAGAGAAAAATCTCAGCAAAGGAATCGAATCCTACGCCTGTGTACTCTATGCACATTGTACATATTTTTAAGGTCACGATTAAACTCGATTAAATAAGCTCGATATGTTGAAATTTAAATTAGCTAATATAATTTTCTTTAAATATTTTTTAATTTTAAGTGTCCATGATTTTTTTAGCCAGATATATATTAAATATAGTTTTGATATATAATATTATTAATTAAAATTTACGTAAATAATGAGACTTATTCTGAAGAAACGGTAAAGTATTAGTCTAGTTTGTGTGAGTGTGTGTGCGTGTGTAGAGTGGAGCCAACACATAAGACCCAGGGCGACCACAAAATATGCTTACAAAGGAAAAAGCTAAACTGCTTAGTAGTAATTTTATTCTTTTTATAATGATAAAAATGAGAATATAAAAAAGAATAAAAAAAATAATAATGTTAACAAAAGGAATAATAACAAGATTTTATATATATACATACTGGGCTCGAACTCTTTCTTGAGAGCTTCAGGTCGTCTGCAACCGAATTCTTCGGTCTATCCTTATTGAAACCCACATAGTCGAAATCGTGGCCACCGCGTACCTGGTTCGAATACCATTACACCATCAATGACACTGTTTGTCTATTTCCTCCCATGTAGTCGAGCTTGGTATTGCTATCCCCCTTCCTACGAATTTGCAAGAAGCAAATCTTATGGGGCAATGCCAACTAATCCTCTGTGCCCCATGTCAGTAGCCTAATGGATTCAGAACGGGCTGTAAAGAGGATGTGTCAGGGTTTTCTCATTGAGGGTTTCGAAGATGGGATAAATCGTGTGATCTTTGTTGGGTTTCGAGCTGGTGACTCTCTGTGTTGCTGAGATGCCGACAGACGAAGCGTTTATCCACTCCACCATTCTAGATACTAGAGTAGAGTAAATAAGGCTCTAATATGCCTCGCTTTTGTACACTTCTCCCATAAGCTTCAAGCCCAAACAATCCCCTCGGAGGGACCAAAGCTGGATGACAGTGTTCCCCACTGTCCATTTTAATGAAGTTGTTTCTGCTGGGGTTGAAGAGTTGTTAATCCTTGAAGTAAAATGACAAACGAGTATAATCCAATGTGAACATATTGTGTAGCATGAGAAAGATAGGCAGAAGACGAGAGAGAAGTAGAAAACACAACTTAAAAACTCAACGAGCTAAAAATTACTGTGAATGACAAGGGTGTCCATAGCAAACCCAATAAGCCATAGAAGCTAATCCATGTCTAAAATATTTTTTCTTTCCTTTCTACAGTGAGTGAAAATTCCCACGAGGTTATACAAGTTTTCTTAATATAAAATCCATCCGTTCTATCACTAATGTGGGTTTTTACCTAGCTGATAAACTCTCTTTCACATTTATACACCCTCTTCACACCCACTACTTATCGGAGCTATCACCATTCATACTCACACCGCCGGTATATGGCAATGACAGCCAAGAAAGCCGCAAACAACGCCGTAAATTGGGCTTACTGACAGGGAATGGGGAAGGGGGTTGCGGCTGAAGGTTTAGTAGCCTTAGAATGAAGCTTAATGACTAGTCGTTCCATCATCGCTGACTAGTCCCGTATATTTGAATTTTCGTGATCATTTTTACTCACCTTTGGGTCTATTCCTGAAGGTGACCTTTACCCCATAGTGGTTCCTTACTCTATGGCAGGGGTCTCCAAACTACGGCCCGCAGGCCAGATCTGTCCCTCGGGGGCAGTTCATCCGGCCCGCCGCTGCTCTATCCCACAAATGAGCTAAAATATAATTATGTGCATATAACTTGTGCATTGCAACTTGCATCTCTGCATAAAATTACCTGATGATGAGTTTTCAAAGTTGAAGAAATTTGCCTATAGTATGCATCAATGTTTGGAAAAACTAATGTTGAAAGCAATTCTCTTGATTAGATACAGCAATTACAAAGCAAATATTAAAGATATCTTAAAAGGAAAACGCGAGTTTCACAAATTTCACTAACCTTTTTTGCTGCTTAGTTTGTGAGACTCGGATATGTGAGCACTGGGTGTGATAATACTATATTATTGCTAACGACACCTTCTTTGATAACCCTTTGGTAAATAAATATGTTTTTTATATTTATTTTTTGTGTATTCAGTATATTGTATTGAACAAAATGGTTATGCGGCCCACGCTCGTCATTCTCTCAGTTACGAGTATCTGGCCCACGGTGACAAAAGTTTAGCGACCCCTGCTCTATGGTATGCCCGGGTAATTGTTGCCAATTTTTTAATTTGCGTTCATTTTAGCTGAGGTCTATTGAAATAGATGAAGCATTTTTTTAACTAATCTTAAAGTTTTAAGAAAATATAAGACTATAATCCTCCTGGGAACGAATCATTGGGTGAGGAAAAGTTCAAAGGAAGTTAATTTTAAATAAAAAAGTGGAATAGATTAAAGAACGGGGGCATCTCCATTCGTTAGAAAAGAATGAGAGGAGATTGAGGTGAATTAAAGTTGAATACATAGATGACAGAATTAGTGCATTTCTTTAACCACCCAAATCTTTAGCCGGGGCACTTTGGGTTGGGGGGTTAGGTTTAGAGGACAGTTTTCAAAGCTTCTTGTGGGCTCAGGGCTGAGCTTATTTTAAGCCTGTAGAACAAGTTCAGGAAAAGAAAGTAGTATTCCGAATGAACAACAAATAATGATGAATAAAGAATCTCCAAAGAGTTACAAAAACTGTTACAGCATACCTTTTCAACTCTCAGTAGCGGAGCAGGAGTACGAATTCGACCCACGCACGAGTTCGAAAAAAACGAAACAACTACGAACCCATGAGCATACGCACTGTTACTCTCTGGAGAATTCGCCGCCATTACTAGATTGCTGATTACTCCGATGCTGAGGGGGGGAAGGGGGGTTGCATTTTAAAGGCCAAACGAAAATAAGGGCCTTTGCCTTGCCTTAGGTTCACACTCTAAAGGCCAACGTCTGGGATAAAGGGGGCTATCCCCTCTTTCCCCATACCCACCGAAAGAACAGACCAATACCCATAATTCAGTTGCGGAGAACGTAATTGTTAAGCAGAGGGTCCCGCCCTTGCTAAATGACGCCATTTTTAAAACGGGGTGGGGACGCGTATCGTTATGTGAGAGGGCGCATGGTGGAGAGAAACGTTTAATGACTGAAAGGAATCCAGTTGAGAGTAATGGATGCCGGGTAGGAGTTGAAGAGAGAGGATACGGAGGGTAGGGTGGTTAATTGGAACAGGTAGAGTAGCAATAGCGGTGGGGGGGGGGGGAGAATGTGCTTGGTATGTGCGCGCGCGCTTGGAGTAGAGCAGCGAGAGAGAAAAATAGGTTGTACATAAGATCCAAACAAAGGGCTGTAGTTTTTGCCTCGGTCTCTTTTTCCATCCAATTTATTGAGTGAGAAGTGAAAATCCCGCTGCTGCTGCCTTCATTTGATCTTTAATAATATGTGAAAGCGAGGAATTTCAGGCACTCGATGTCCTTTAGGTAAAGAGCAGAGGTCCAGAGAAGGCAGCGGAGCTCGATGCAACCACCCCCACAACGATCTGTCTCATAAAATAGGAGTAATCAAATAATAATGAATATTATAAAATAAAAGGGCGGAAAAGAAGGCTGCATTTATTTAGAAAACTATTAAATAAAAGGGAATCATTTGAGTGGGTGGTCATTTATTAAAATGTCCCCCCCCTCCCCCATTTAGTTCTGATTTTTATTCTCTCTTGCTCTTTTTTTCTCTCTATCATATGACTATAGCATAACTCGCTCGCTATTGAGTTATTTCATATATATGAGAATCTCACAAGGTAGCGCGTGGTAGAGCAATAAATTCCAAAAATATCACACAGGAAAATGAAAGCCGGATTCCAAGTACTTTGAATTTGTTCAATTCATTCTTAAGGAATAATGAATTGATATTTTATACGGGTTATAAAGTGACCTAACTCTAAAACAAACTGGACACTTGTCCCTAGTAGGGACTTCTCTAGTCCCCAAAATCCCACCCCTGCAAATTCTCTCTTTTAATCTGGTTAATGGCATGTTTTCCAAAGTGATGGGTCACGACCCAAGCTCTGAGTATGGTCTGAGTGATTTTGGCCATCGGTCAACACTAAGGTCATTACCGACGGCTCTTTGACCATAACTACGAGCCAAATGGCCACGGAACCATAAAAGCATGATTGGATTTTACTTAATAGCATCTTCACTACCCTAAACACAGGGGCTGAACTTCCAATTCGTAGCTCCTGCAAGGACGACTAGCACAGGGAGAGTGCTATCAAATTCCCTTAGCATGCAACAACCTCCTCCCACTCTAAACTGGACCCTCAGACCAGCCTCACAGAAAGAACTGTTCCACTGAATTGGGGTAACTTCGGCATGGCCGACACCACGAGCTGTAAGATCAAACTTTCCCCCTTAATCTCCAAGTGGTTGGAGGGAGCATAGATGTCATCTGCTTCACGGGGGCTATAGACAACAACACCAACAACAACATAGGAATCTCTTCTTTATATGTTGTTTCTTTTTACCTCGTGTTGTATTCATCTTCTGTCCTGAGCGAGTCGCTGGCACAATGAATTGAGCTAAAACCAATTTGATATAAGTTCACCACCAGGTAGCTAGAGGTGCTAAATCGGCCATTTTTAGAAATATGAAGGTTAAACCACCTTTACAAGGGTAATTCAGATTTCTGAGTCCAAATTTGATTGCTTTTCATCACAGATCTGCTAGATCATGTCCCTCTAGTTTAATAGACGATCACAGCAATTTTCTAGAGTATTTGACTAATGTGTAGCGATGTTATGAAATTCTTGTCATCTATAGTTCTTCGTCGGTCTTAATGGCTTCTCGTGTAAATTTGAGGCCCCCGCACTTAGTAGCATGGTTCCCATATCATTGGTGACTCTCCAATGATAGAGGGTGTGTGCCCTTTCACTACTCGCAACAATTTAATTAAAGTGGACACTAAAGAACTAATAATTTCGTAGGGTATCTCATTAACATTGAACGACGCGCCGCTCCTTCAGTCTCTATCTGATTGCAATCATTTCTTATTTAGTTACCTAGTGATTATTCCCATATTGGTAATCACCTGTTCACCAGATGAACTAGTCTATTTAAGATACCTACTAGTAATCCCTCAGTGTCTCCTATTACAAGACAACCCATTCTGAAACCGACACCTGGAAGACTTCATGTCCATCCTACCACAACTACCCCAGGAAGACTTAAGCTTTCATTATACCTTCTTAACACATCCCACTTTCTCTAATTAATTTTTTTTACGTTATTCAAATATATGAGTCTTTAAAAAGCACCCTTCTATTTACTAAAGGAAATCTTGGGTAAAGAGACGGGCGTGTAAGGCACATTTGAGGGCGCGGGCGAGCGTATCGCAGCAGGCAGATTACTCCATATTCGGTAGCCGCATAAAGGGAGCAGGATCATCCATGCATCACAGACGACTGCAAGGAACAAGATTTAAGGGTGCTGAACTAGAGCCTAAGATTCTTAGTAGCTTAGATGTGGTCATTGAGGAACACAGGTAGGAGGTAGCTGTGCTATTTAAGGTCTTATATGTGAGAAGGACCTTAACTCATTAGATCCATTTTCCCGCCCCCTCCCTGTCCTTGCCAAAAAATTGTCACACTAGTTAAACTGTATGTTACGGATAATGTATTCAACAGTAAAATGGGCTTCTTTCGACCAAAATATGGCCTGAGTATCGGCAACCCATTATCCACCATTCTTTGTAACCTGTTCATGGAACATTTTGAAACCTCCCTCTCACGAGTGTTCAATCAAACAAAGATTTTAAATAGTATAGGTATGTAGACGATATGATTTCTACGTGGCCATTAAACCACATAGACTTTTTTGATAATTTTTGGAACAATTGATAGCTTTGCTAGATGTAAACGTCTTAACAATTAACGATAAAGCATCTTTCATGTATACTGTAAACCTAATAATTCCAATTCTTTAATTCACTTTTTTATGTTGCGATGTTAAAATAATAAAAAAAAGCAATCGCACTATCTATGTATTTAAGAGCCTTTCAAATTTGTCACCAGTGTTTTTTCAAGATGAAATTACCTACATAACATGCATGTTTATAGAGTTAAAGTATCCATTTTATTGTATTGAGGAAAGCCTATCTAAAGGTAGGTCAATATTTTACCGTCCTCAACCCAAAAAATCTTAAATGTAAAAAGAATTGCTTATCTCTACCATATTCCACCTTGCTTAAAGGACTAAACTACATTGTGTATCCCAACTTGACCATTTTCAAATATCCTTCAACCATCAGAAAATCTTTCTCTGCGACTAAACCAAAATCTCAAAATAAGGATGCAGGCATCGATCTAATACCGTGTAAAGCCCCAAATGTCCTTCTTTATAAGTAAAGAGACCAGAAGGTCATTAGTTAAACGCATATACGAACATAGGGGGCGATATTCGTGGAGCAAGCAATGCTTCAAGCATTTTTAACCATGTAAAAAACGCCAATCATATAATAGATTTCTCTTGTTCTCAAATAATTTATCATTATAATGATTGTAATATTCGAAAAATTATCTAATCCTCATTAATTAAAGAAATTCCGAATTTCAATTTGTCTGAAGCGCAGTATAAATGCAGTTCTCATGTTTTAAACATAATCCTGAAGAATAATGTTAATCACCTTAATTTAAGGCTCCCAGATTAATGTCAGTTGCCTGTTCTTATATATCCGATTCTTTCAGTTTTTTGGGTCATTTTTTTTTAGTTTACGGCTGAAGATTTTATGCGAAATTACAAATCGAAACTTGTTCCGTTTTAATAAACTTCATGCTTCCTCACAGTGTTTTTTTTGTATGCACACATACACACACACACACACATATATATATATATATATATATATATAAATATATATATATATATATATATATATATATATATATATATATATATATATATATATATATATATATATATATATATATATATATATATATATATATATATATATATATATAAATGCAATGTCCCGCAGGAAAAAAATGAAAAGGTGTTTCCAAGTACTTTCGAACTTTATTAAGTTCCTTATCAAGGATAACTACAAGAAATAATATTATATTAGAGGTATATATACGAAAGAAAAGTATGAAAGACCGCCTCAAAAAAAAGAAATCACCAATGAGGAAGACGGAAGGGGGAAGGTAAACAAACACATTAAGAATTACAAGAAAAATAAAAATAAAATATGGGCCACATAACTATAGAATGTATATAAAAAACTAGGAACGAAAGACAAAACTAATTTCTTTTTTATATACATTCTTTAGTTATATGGCCCCTATTTTATTTTTTATTATTATTTTTTAATTGTCACTGCTCTGTTTTGTACATTGTATTTTTTCCCCCTTTTGCTCATCGTGTCTTATAATCTCCCTCGTTAGGCTATCTCCATTTCTTTGAATCTCTTACCCTTTCCTTTGGCTTAGTTTGACCTTACTACCTGCTTCTTGTAATTCTTAATGTGTTTCTTTACCTTCCCCCTTCCGTCTTCCTCATTGGTGATTTCTTGTTTTTGAGGCGGTCTTTCATACTTTTCTTTCGTATATATACCTCTAATATAATATTATTTCTTGTAGTTATCCTTGATAAGGAACTTAATAAAGTTCGAAAGTACTTGGAAACACCTTTTCATTTTTTTCCTGCGGGACATTGCATTATATATATATATATATATATATATATATATATATATATATATATATATATATATATATATATATATATATAATGCCTGCATATCCCATGAAATTGAAATTTGAACAAAATTATGACGATCTTTTGTTGAAAAATAGTAAACTTGGTAAGAGGATTTTAAAAGCTCACAATAACTTGGAACTTTTCCATAGAATTGCGTTTTTACCTAATCTAAATCGATCATGATTGACAGACCTGTCAGGTGTTTTACCAGTGTAAAATTAAAATAATTGCATCTAAGGGGTGGCTCACCTAGGTACTGTCATGATCGGACCAGTTGTGAAAAGATACTGGAAGGAGATGCTCACGCCAGTACTATTTATCACGCTTTACTATTACAGGTTCCGTGAGCTAATGCCATGAATGCGGAGGTGTTTACTCTGCCAGTGCTTCGTCCAGTCAACGTAAACTTACCGAAGAGCAAAGGGCAGGAATCTCCAAATTTTTTTCAGCTGTTCCAAGACAGTAAATGTTGTATTTATTTCATGGACTGCAAAATGCATGAATTGTATCGGGTTTCAGCCCGCTTCATCGAAAGATTACGACTTGTATATGCTAGAAAAAGGGTTCTAATCTTTCAGGTTTTGGAACCTTTCTCGTATAGAGATGCTTTATTAAAATTCCACTCAGATACTGCCTGCCCATGCACCTCATATGGCTATCATATGCTAAAATTACTCTCTGCTTCTGGTACTTTAGGTGTACAAGAACTGTCCCTCTTATGCTAAATTTAGCCCATCTGTGAGCTCAACTTTACATGAATGTTACTATTCCGATGAGATGGGGAACAAAACAAACTAACATTTAGTTCCAACCAAGAGCACAATCTTCCTTTTACCCCTGAAAGCTCATTTCACCAATGATGATAAAACCCCGCTCAACCCTCCAGTCACTCGATTCGACGGAGAGAAACAGGTAAGATTTCTAATAGTTCTGTTGCGCCTCTATCTGCCCTTGAGTTGATCGTAAAGCTGCGCCGATAAGATGGTCTTTCAATTGAAACCAGTGCAGAGAGGGTCAAGGAGTCCAATCGTGTTGTCCATAATATTCTCTCAGCCTAAGAAAATAAGGTTTATGTAAATCACTCGGTAGGCCAAGTAAGGCCTCAAAAAGAGAAGATCCAACTATTACTCATATTATGAAGAAGGATTTTTTCATTTGGGAGGAAGCAGATCCTGGAGAGCTTAACCAGATTTTGGTAATCACTGTTTCCAAACAAAGTATGACAGGCCAAAAGAAGGCTTGTCTTACATTGACTATTGACCACGTTACAAGAACGGATGATTAATGGAGCTGAGCCCACTTCGTTGACAAATCTTGGTTCCATTTTGACCGAATTCGATAGAAGAGAGTACGTTCATTTTAGTGGAGGCGAAAAATTGTTTGGCAATATCACAAAACGAGTGACAGTGAAGAGGAAGCGTCATGGTCTAGAGCGTGATTCCTGTAGAAGACACTGGAACACGTGCGCTTAGGGGCACAGTGAATGCACATGTACACAAGAAATTGCTGCGACATAATTATATGTCCCATTTGCAAGCCTCCGAAGCTAAACCTACAAATTTCATGAAAGATAACCTCGCCTTCCATGACGCCAAGTCTGTGCAGACCTTACTGAACGACGACAGATCACTCTTATGATCTTGCCTGCACAAAGTTTCGAATTGAATCACATTGAAAATGTTTTTAAGACACTTGGGGAAATGTCTCAAACTAGGAATCCGAAAAACAGCTGAAAACTGAGAAATTATTCAGGATGATGGGAGCAAGATTACAGCGCACATGTCAACACATGGCTATTTCATTTGCCAGGAGATATCAAAGCATCATCGAGAAAATAAAGGCCTACGCACTAAGTACTAATTATTTAGAAATTGTTCAAGTGCTTTCAACTAATATTGCAGTGTTATACAAAAAAACCCTTTGTTTCCGCTGTCGGTCAGATCAATTAGGACAGGCATTTTGCTCGTAAATTGCTTATCGGTTGATAATTTTTGTTTTATTTAAACAAAATTACATAATTTTTATCCATAGAAAGTTTATATCCATAAGTCAGTGTACAACAATTTTGGAAACCTTGGATTTTCCCTGGCAAAGGTTTTAACGCTATGGAAGATGTGATAGAAATACAGGCTAAACGGTAATATATATATATATATATATATATATATATATATATATATATATATATATATATATATATATATATATATATATATATATATATATATATGTCGAGGGTTAGTGAGTAGGTAATCACAGTACCATTTCTTGGCATCTATTTGAATTCCGCACCAAGGTAAAGTGGAGTGAAGTGTAGCTAATACACCAACCGTAGCCACTTCTGGTGAATAAGAATAACCCCGGTGCTTTCCTTTTGATCAAAATTAAGATAATGATCCCTGAGTGTGTTTCACTCAGTAAAAGCCAGTCATCAGTGGACTTATGTAATAGTGAGAATTGAACCGAGTGAATTGCTTATCAATTGCCAAAGGATCTTCCAAAATAGTTAAAACACACATATACAAAAATAAACTTTATTATACATAAATTGGAAATATTAAATAGCATATATATGTATAAAATAGGATTAATCTTCGCACTGAATTGGTAAGTCTATATAATGTCTTGGGGATTACACTTGACATCTACTTACTAGGATGCTTGTGACTTAATTGCACCCGACAGAATAAATTGAATAATATCACGAAATTAAGCACTGAATTAATCACTTGTAATGCTCGAGGTTATGGGCTCAGGATGGAAATTCTAGTTAACGATTAAACTGGTGAAGTTAGGGAAGGGACTAATTCACATTAACAATACCTTTGAGTTCGTAAGTATTTGGAGAATGACGGTAAATGTCTTCTTCTTCTGACGATGTTCGCACTTAGCCCGGTCGTTCGAGGTTACCGAATGTTAGGGTAATCCTAGACCGGTGTCCTGATATAATGATCCTAGGCCGGATCGCGAAGGCGAGTAAAACTGTGACTCAAATCAGAATTCTTCTCCTAGAAGTGTCCCTTCCTATTATTGGCACCTGGAGTGGGTAGCCAAAAATGATTACCTAGCTGCGTCTAGGGTAATTCGCAGAGGGAGGTCCTTTGTAACCTCTGACTCTGAAGGGGAAGTTCTCCGAGAAGTTTAGCACCTACAAGAACCGTTGCGGCATCAACAAATTCCCCGTAGTTTCTTCCTTGCAACGGGCGAATGTTTCTTTTGTAGGAATAGCTTCACACACAACGTAGATCCAAGATTTCTTTTGCATTTTTTTAAGAGCTCATTTGGCGACTGCCTACTTGGGCATTACTCGCTTATTAAAAACTGGTCTAGTACTAGGCTACTTTAAAATTTAATTAAAAAAGCCAAAAAACTACTCAAACACAACACCAAAAAAAAGGTAAGAAAGGAAGCGAGCAGTAAGCAAGCTCCTGCGTCGGGGAAAGCTTCCCCCGGCGCAAGAGGGTGCGACCTATAAGGGGAAAAAAAAACAAGAACAATAAAAACATCACAAAAACAAAAAACCTGATTAAATAATAGGAAGAAGGCCGGCCTCCCCCAAAAGTCAATAAATCCACCAGTCAATGTGCACGCATTCGTCCCGAGTACAAGGGACAGGTGGTAGCGAGACCCCAGCCCATCCCGGTACCGGGACAGGTAACGTGCGCGAAGATCACCCAGACTGGGACATTCGAAAAGAATGTGCCTAACAGTCTGGGAGACGACGCAGTCGTCACAGTAGGGCACAGGTGAGCGCTTTATCAAATAGAGATGCGTCATAGGAGTATATCCGATTCGGAGACGTTAGAAAGCGACCTGAAGCGGTCGCGGTTTTGTAAGATAGGTCCATGGCAACAGTCATGGCGCAATAGCACGCAATTTTAAGGTTCTCTTCAACTGTCTTATCTTCTTTGCCAATCAGTCCGAAGAGCTGCCCGTATTCCTCCCATGTAGTCGGTGTGAGGAAGAGCGAAACGCTGGTCCGGTCGCAGAGTCCTCGCGGACCCTTTGGCACCCTCATCAGCGCACTCATTCCCCGCAATTCCTACATGTCCAGGTACCCAGCAGAAGATAATCTCGACATCTGCCGGGCTCGCCAAAACCGTGGCGTCACGGATATCGCAAACCAGTGGATGCGGAGATTTCAATGCCCCGAGAGCAATCAAGGCGCTTTGTGAGTTGCTATAGATCACAATCCGGTCTCCGAACCGGACACGTCGCGAAGTATTGCCACCAGCTCGGCCGTGAAGACAGACTCAGCGTCTGGTAGAGCCCCGCTGACTTCAAACAGATGGGATACGGCGTGGAAGCCAACCCCCTCTTGGGACTTGGAGCCATCCGTATACACTGGCACGGTTCCAGCGTGAAACGAGGTGTGCTCCAAAAAGGTAGAACGCAATACTCCCGGCGCTGTACAAGCTTTGGGAGCAGAGGCGTGGCAACAAAAAGCCAAATGTTGTACCCTTTAGAGGGGCGTCCCGGAAAGAACCAGGGGCACCACCGGCTCGAGAGATATACCTATCTCTCGAAGGAGTTTCCTGGTCCTAAACCTAAAGGGCTTTGTGTATGACTGGCGTCTCTTGGCGTCATAAGCACCGCCGAGTTTAGCTGTGGAGGAAAAGAGAGCTGTTGGCGACTGAGGGAGGCACCGGGCTCGCGCGGACAGGCGAGTGATGCACTGTACGCGGCGTAAAGCAAGTGGCATTCCACCAGCATCGACCAACAGGCTCTCAATTAGGGAAGTGCGGAAGGCACCGGTCGCAAGGCAAAGGCCGATGTGGTGGATCGAGTCCACCTTCCGCAATAAAGGCTCAGTGGCGGATGCATAAAACTCGCATCCATATTCGAGCTTTGAACGAACAAAGGATCAATAAAAAAGTGAGGAAGTAGCCCTATCAGCGCCCCAACCGCTGAACATCACGAAACGGAGAATATTCATGGCGCCGGTACAAGAGACCCTAAGGCTGCGAATATGAGCCTCCCAGGTCCTCACTAAGGAAACCAAGACCAAGGGAACTGTGCCTTTCAACCACTATATGATACCGTATCGCCATGCGGTATCATAGACCTTCTCCAATCGAAAAACACCGTGGTGTAGTACTGTTTACGAAGGAAGGCCTCGCAGACGGTATTTTCCATTCGGAGCAGAGCATCCGACGTGGAATGGAACTTGCCTAAGCCTCACTGTACAGAAAACAGATGGCCTCCATTGTCCAGGAAAAAGGTTAATTTAACATTTACCAATTTCCCTATTAACTTGCACACGCAAGAGGTTCGAGAGATTGGGCGAAAACCAGCCGGAGTAGAGTGATCTCTCCCCAGTTTGCGAAAGGTGAGCACATTAGCAATTCGCCAGGAATCTGAAAGGAGACCCTCCACCCAGATCTTTTCGAACAAATCTAACAGAAAGGCTAGGTATCGCTCACCCAGGTGTCGAAGCATGGCGTACGGGACATCTTCCGGACCATGGGCGGTGTCCGCGCATGGAGTAAGTGTGGAGCGCAACTCACTCACAGTAAACCTGTCGTTGAAGGGTTCTCCACCTATGAGTCCAGCCGGCGGCCTTCCGCGACATCACGACGTGCATTGAATGCTGGCGGAGCAGCATCCCGGCTAGTGAATGCGGAAAAAGCGGTCGCAAAGGATTCTGCCGCTAACGTGGGGTCCAACATTGCGGTACCATTCTCCTGAAAGACGGGAGGGGGGTCCTGCAAGAACTTGCCCCGAATCCTTTTGACTCGCATCCACACCTCTGCCAGAGGGATCTTTCCCGTTAAGTAAAGAGACGTATGCCCACCAAGAAGAGCGGCGGGCGTGCTTCTAAATATACCGGAACCTAGCTCTAGCCCGACGAAATTCACCGACAGTGAAATCGTTCGGGCGGCGCTTATAGAGCATGTAGGCATAACGCTTCTGTTTGAGGGCCGTCTCACACTCGGTTCACCAACATGGGAGGTGTCGGAGTGCAAAACGTCCAAACGTTCTCGAAATAGTAGTCAGGCCCACGCCGATGAGGTTGCCGGAGAAGAACTCAACGGCCTCATCTACCAACCTAAACTCCTCGACTGAGATAGAGAATTCAGTCATTTTCTGAAATACAGGCCACCGTGCCCGCGCCAAGCACCACTAAGTTGGGCTCTCAGGTGGCAGTTGCCCTGAAAATGATATTTTAATGTGAACGTAATCACTATCCTGAGGTCATTGACTACCCCCCAATCAAAATCAGGCTGTGCATCCGAAGAGCACAAAGATAGATCAAGGCAAGAAAATGAAGCGGTTCTCGGGCACTGATGCGTAAACCCATCCACATTTAGGACACCTATCGAAAGCTCTTCCATCAGATTGGCAAGGACTTGTCCCCTGGGATTTATTGAGTAATCTCCCCAGAGAGAATGCCTGCCGTTCAAATCTCCAAGCAAGAGGAAAGGCATCGGCAACCGTGCCACAATGCAGCAGAAGTCCCCCGCGTCGAAGTCAGCTAACGGTGGAATTTACGCAGAAATGATAGTATACCTCCTATCCAGGTGAAGCTGCACAGCCACTGCCTGAACGGAGGTATCTAAAGAGAAAGGAAGAACGGAGACATCTTGCCGGGTGTAAACCGCGCATCCCCCAGCCAGGCCATCTCGTGGTGGTGGGGTCGCAAGACCCTTATACCCTAGGAAGGCGGACAGGGGGAACGCGCCTCGCATGGTCTCCTGCAGAAAAATAGCTAACGGGGAACGGGACGAGACGAGCCTCCACAGCTCCTCACAGTTGGACTGGAGGCCGTGGCAATTCTATTGAAGAAATATGCCCTCAAAGCCTAGCTTGGAGTAGACGCTGGAGCCCTCTTTGAAGGGATGACCCTCACGGGAATGGCCGTACGCTTCTCGGAGGCAGAACTCCGGGCGCTCTCGGTCGGACAATGCGCTGAAGGCGCTGTCGCCTTCAAGGACTTATTGGGGGAGGTTGGGCTCACCATGCGAGTCTTTTCCTCCCTCCGCCTCGAAACCTCAGGCTGGCGTTGTGGCTTCGGAGGCGGGGGCCCCTCTTTTCAAGGAACCACCGTCTCCGAGCCACTCAACCCACCACTAGGCTTGGGCGAAGGAGCCGAAGCTCCTTTTTTGATGTCCTCCTTTCGGCACACAGCTTTAGGAAACCCGGAAGATGGCCTGGCGACAAACTTCAGGGGTGTTGCCTAATGTGAGTCTAACGACTTGGTGGAAGCGCGTGGCTATTTTGCATTACGGGAAACGGTCACGCTAAGGAAAGGGGGATAGCCCGGGTTTTAGCCGGGGCTGGGGATGAATCCTTTTTGCCGCCTGCTTTACCAGTGAGCGCCCGGGTTGAGTAGAGCCCGCAAAAGGGCTCCGAATGGGCGCGGAAACAATCGTGCTCGTTGGTCTGGATGGGCCAGGAGCAGAGGGTGCCTTTCTACCATTGAGGCATAAAACGTCCCAGGCAGAGCCGAGCGCGCCAGGACCAAGTCCTTAGCCTCGCGAAATGAGAGTAGATCCTGGGCCTGAACGGCCAGGATTTTTTTCTCAAAGAGATATCCACCATATTGCTTCGAAGAAGCTGGGTGCGGCTCTCCGCAATTGACACACTTGGCCACACACGATTTAGACTTTAATATTGGCTCCCCGAACAACACAATAAAAAAAACGAGAATTCAACGAATACCGGAGCAACATTAAATAATCATGAAGGTAAAAGAACACACGGATTACCTGTCATATACAGGAAACTCCTGAATAATTAAGAGCTGATGTCTAGGTACAAAAGAAATAAATAATTATATTCTATACATTAATCTGGGTAGTATGACATTAGAATCGCATGCAAAAAAGGAAAACAATCTAAAATTAACCACAACAGTTATAGAGCGTGTCAGATTATGAATTTTAAAAATATAATGTATCAATAATTAGTGGGTGGACACTAAACATTTATCCAAAACTACATAGCTATATGTCACACACGTAATATCTGATAATTTGCCTTTATTTTATGAAGAGGGCTGTGACGTGATATCGTAGGACCTACGTTCGCTTAATTGATACTGCCTCCACATCCAAAGGAATTCTAGAATTTTCGTTCGCTTTGATCGGCCAGTTTCCCTACTAATTATTTTTTGAATATTAAATTGGATTAAGATTATTGCGGTTTTGTCATGAAAGAAAGCATTTGATGTCCGGAGTTAAGAATTTTCATTGTATGTTGATGTAGCATTGGGATTTTGAATGATGCGTATTTGTTAGTGTTCTGTGGAATTCAATGTCGAGGCCTTCATACTTCACAGAAGACAGGCGGATTTTTTGTGCTTGGAGAAGAAAGTTGTGTTCGGGAGCAGAGTGGATTTGGTGTTCTTATATTCCGGTTTCGTGCGTCTCGGAAGGCTATTGCTATTTAAGGCCATCCTGATTTAAGGTTACCGTGAGTTAAGGTTACCCTGAGTTAAGGTTACCCTGAGTTGAGGTTACCCTGAGTTGAGGTTACCCTGAGTTGAGGTTACCCTGAGTTGAGGTTACCCTGAGTTGAGGTTACCCTGAGTTGAGGTTACCCTGAGTTGAGGTTACCCTGAGTTAAGGTTACCCTGAGTGATTGACTTTGTGTAAGACAAACGGCAGAGTTGTACCCCTTTTGCATTTTAGTGCGAGTTTACCGCGAGTGTTGTGCCTCTCGTGCATCTTTGGTAGGACAACCGTGTGTGGCGTCCTTGTTTTTGTGTGGCCCATACTAGGCCTGATATGGGTGGTCGTGAGTGCCCCTTTATTTTTGTACGCGTAGGTACATTTTATTTACGTTACCGGTGAGTGCTTCCCTCTGTGTCTCAACCTTCTTTATCCGTGGTCTCATAGATAGGAATATCATACGTGCGTTATTTTTGTGTACATATTTGTTCTTGTATCTTCCATACTTTAAATATTTTTATATGTTCCAAAAGGCCATTCCTTAGCTCGACCTATCAAAGTTGTAATTAATTTTTAGGTCCTTTCTATGATAATTTAGTCTTGGAATATATCGGCATTTTCAAGTCGATTCATTTATCAAACATTTGTAAATACAGTTTTTTCGTTTTAAGTCGACGCATCTTCTATCCTTGGCTATACACTTTTTGAGTTAAAGAATCTGGGCATGTCACCTGAGCCCAGTTTGTGACAAAGACTCATTAATCTCGTCTACCGGGTTCCTAGACAAACTATTCGTGAGTACATTAAGAGATCCCTTTAGGTATCGGATATCATTGATATTCAAATAATAATAGGGCCCATCACATGAAGCGTCCATTCTGGCTCTTACATCTTTTTAAGTACGCTAGGGGTTTGTGTTCAGTTTCTGAGAACGGTCTACCTATCAAATATATGCGGAACTTTTGTACCTCAAACACGATAGCTAAGGCTTCTAGCTCCACAGTGGCATACTTATTTTCCTGATCGGAAAGCTTCCGACTTGCAAAGGCCCCCGGGAACGGCACTTCTGCCTCGTATTGAAACAAGGCGCATCCAATTCCAAGGGCGGGATAGGGGCAGTCACTAGTTCTGTTTGAGTCCGTTGAAACTGGTAATAGCCATGGGGTTCCACTTAATAGGTTCTGGAGATTTCTTTTTAAGCAGGTCATTTAAGGGGAAGGCGACGGACGCGAAATGGGGGACAAAACGACGATAGAATGAAGCTGCTGCTAAAAAGAACCGGAGTTGCTTCTTCGATATTGAGAGCGGCATATCGGTTATTGCTTTTATCTTATCCTTCTGTGGGGATATGCGGTTCTCGTCAATCTTGAACCCTAAATACGCAATAGTGCTATAAGAAAAATGGCACTGGGAGGGCTTAATTGTTAAGCCGTGAGACCTCAGTTGGTCTAAGAGTAGGCGAAGAAACGCGAGGTGGTCTTCCCATGTACGCGTGGCTAGGAACACGTTGTCAAAATAGAATGTGACGTTTTCTAGCCCTTCTACAACTTTTCGCATAATGCGGTTATAATCGCTACAGGCCGTAACTAGGCCAAAAGGAAGCCGGGTGAATTTCATGATGCCTCTTTCTGTGGAGATTGCTGTAAATTTCCTCACCGATGGTTTCCAAGGAATCTGGTAATAGGCCTTACACAAGTCAATTTCAGAGATATACGCGGCTCCTTCGGTTAGGTGCAGGTTCTGATCAATGGGGGAAGGGGAAGGGTTCTTCGTCAAATACAGTGACAGCGTTCAGTTTCCGAAAGTCGACGCACATACGGAATGAAATATCGGGCTTCCGTACCATGACAATTGGGGAGCAATAGTCTGAATAGGACGGTTCGATAATCCCCAATTTCACGTGGTTGTCTACTTCGTCGTTGAAAGCCTTACGAAGGTGTACGGGTAAGGGATTAGGTTTAGCCAGGACAGGGTCCTTCGTAGTGAGTTCTATGTCGTGTTCGAATTGAGGTGAGCAACCTGGGATCTCGTAGATTAGGTCCGAGTATTCTCCTAAGAGCAAGACCATTTGGGCGATCTTAACGGGCATGAGGTCGGATTTCAAGTCTAACTCGGGGGGGAGGGGGGTTCTTCTTGGAGGATCGGGGTAGAAGGGAGAGTGGGAAGCTTGGAGTCCCTGTCCATCTCCACACACATGGTATTAACGACGTTCAAGGGAATTCTTGTAAAAACGGCGTCAATGACTTCTTCCTCGTCGAACGCAACAATATTATTAATGCATGCTAGCCTGTGGTATTTCTTTAGCATGTTTATATGGTAAAGCTTATTATCCGATGAGGTCTGAATGGCATAGTCGACGGGTCCATGGACTTTTATTACGGGGTACGGTCTTTCCCACTGGGAAAACAACTTGTTTGATTTTGTGGAGAGAAGGAGCAAAACTTCGTTTCCTGGTTTTAGTTGACAGGTTTTAGCATTTGTATCAAACTAGGCGCGGTAATTATCTAAATTGCTCTGTGTATTTTCGACGTCAATTTCTGAGCACTGCCTCAGTCTTTCTCGCAGATTTAGGATATAAGAGTAGGTGTCCTTAATCTCTTCTTCCACATGGGGATTAGTTAGGAGCTCCTTCAAGATATATAATGGGCCTCTGACATTTCGTCCGTAAAGGAGCTCGAATGGGGAGAAACCGAGGGTCCTATGGGGAATTTCGCGGCACGTGAATAGAGCGACCGATATATACCGGTGCCATTCTTGGGGCTGTTCATGGCACAGCTTCTTGAGGACACTCTTCATGGTTGCGTTTAATTTCTCGCACATGCCGTTTGCCGCAGGGTGGAAGGGCGTCGTGAAAATGGGCGTAATTTGGAGTAACTAGCTCACATGTTCCATCAGTTCTAAAGTAAACTATCGGCCTCTATATGACAGCACTTCCTTGTAAATCCCAACTCTCGAAAAAATGGTAATAAGAGCTTCCGCACATGTGATACTGCCGATTGTTTTTTTTAGCGCGATTGCGTCAGGGAACCGGGTGGTGCAAGCCACGAGCGTGAGGATGTATAAATGTCCCTCAGCGAAAGGGGGATATATTGGCCTTATAAGGTCAATAGCAACCCTTGAGAACGGTTCTGCAATTTTGAAGGGGCCAAAGGAAAGAATCTGGGGCTATCCTTCCCTTAGCTGTAGTCTTCTGACACAGGTCGCAAGTTCTACAGTATTCAGCTATTTCTTTTCCTGCTCCGGGCAAAAAGAAATATCTGAAAACGCGCTGAGACGTTTTGTTATGGCCAAAGTGACCAACCAATGCGTTTTCATGTGCTAGCTGCAATACCTTAGGAACATAGGGGCGTGGAACAGAAGGAGTCTTGTCAAGGGAGCCTACTGCGTCCGGTGAGGCGTGAAATAATAGGGAGTCTTCTACGAGGTACCTCACCCTTCGGTTTCCTCGTACTATCTCGAGGTCACCTCTTCTGGCTTTTTCTTACAAGGGTTGGAGGGAAGGGCAGTCCTTTTCGGCCCTGGCGAACTCAGCGTTATTCAGCTTCTTGAATTCAGGACTGCACGGGAATTTGAGCGGCGCGAGGGAACGGTTTTCTCGGCCTGCCTTCGATCGGGTGATGACGGCTTAAGTAATCTCGCTCAGGGAGAGTTGCACGCTCTGTCCGACAAACACTGCACATAATTCTATCGGGGCCGAGCCCACGTCAGCCCAACCAGTGAAATAGCGGCACTCTACATGGCACCGGAAAACAGGAAACCTGTTAGCGCGTCCCTAAAAGTCGTGTACTACCGCAAATTTCTGATGCTGGAGTTTTACGGGGGGCGGGGTACCTTTTCTGACACTACGATACAAGTACAACCGTTATCCCTAACTAAAGTGGACACTTTGCATCCATTTATTGAGCTAGTTTCAAACTTGAGTCCACCAGGAGAACTCTTATTAAATAAGAAGTTGACCGAATGTGGAGGCCCTTCAGTCTTGAACGAAGGCTCTTATCTCTTGGGGGAGTCTACTTAGTAATTAATCCTTTAAAATAAAGCTGATCAATGCCTAGTAGTCTCTTTTGACTTTAGCTGAGTTCACCCAGAATTTCAGATTCCTCCTTATGATGAATCCAAATTGTCTGCATGTCTGTCCCGCTTGGAGTTGAGCTGACTTGAAATTCGTTCTATTTAACTGGGGATTAAGGTTAATAGCAAATAGAAGTTCTGTTTTTAAGGAGGAATAATTGATTGTCGCTTCATCCGGCAATGCGATAAAAATCTCTCTCAGGCGAGTGGAGAAGGCGACTTACTCCATCGGCTCCAATATCCCACTCATTTACTTCGAATATTTTTTCGAAATGCGTTAGGTACGTAATGAAGTCCTCATTTTCATGGCGAGGAATGGGGCGTAGTTTTAGAACAGGGGCTTGAGGTTTTTGACCCAGGAAACCAATTGAACTTACTTCCAGTTGATCTATGTTCAATTCGCGCTCATGTTGACGAATTTTTACTTGTTATTCGAGTTGTAATTTTTCCCTTTCAAAATCTTCCTTCCGTAATGTTTTTGCCCTTCTCTCTTTTCTTCTTTTTTATTCCTTTGTTCATTTTGAACGTACTCAATGAGTTCCCGACCTTCCAGTCCGAGTATTTGTCCTTGCTTGTGGAATATTTCGAACTATGTAGAAGCCATTTTATCGATCAAAGATAAGAAGATGCACTGGGAGAGTTGCTATAGCGTAACGTGTTTAAAGAAAGGGGTTATTATAGTTCCCTACCAAATCAAGGTAGACAAGAGAGAACAATTAATAAAAAAAAACAATATTAGATAATCACCCTAACGTAAGTATTTTTTTGGAGCCCAAAACAAGAATTGCAGTTAATGTTTGAGTATTTGAACTAATTTGGACGTTGGCAATTGTTTTATTGAAAGTTTGTTTTGAGATGCACACAATTTTATAGATGTTTCTTTTAGAGATAACCCCACGCACCTGATACCCCTTATATATATATATATCGATGGTTAGTGAGTAGGTAATTACAGTCCCACTTCCTTGGCATCTATTTTAATTCCGCACCAAGGTAAGGTGGAGTGAAGTGTAGCCAATACACCTACCGTAGCCACTTCTGGCGAATAAGAATAATTCCGGTGCTTCCCTTTTGATCAAATTAAGATAATGATCCCTGAGTGTGTTTCACTCAGTAAAAGCCAGTCATCAGTGGACTTATGTAATAGTGAAAATTGAACCGAGTGAATGGCTTATCAATTGCCAAAGGATCGTCCAAAATATTTAAAACACACATAAACAAAAATAAACTTTATTATACATAAATTGGAAATATGAAATAGCATATATATGTATAAAATAGGATTAATCTTTGTACTGAATTGGTAAGTCTATATAATGTCATAGGGATTGCACTTGAAATCTACTTACTAGGATGCCTGTGTCTTAATTGCACCCGACAGGATGATTTAGAATAATATCACGGAGTTAAGCACTAAATTATCACTTGTATTTTTTTAGTAAACGATTAAACTGATGAAGTTAGGGGAGGGAATAATTCACTTTAACGATACCTTTGACTTTGTATGTATTTGGAGACTGACGCTGAAAGTTGTCTTCTTCTGACGATGTTCGCACTTAGCCCGGTCGTCTAAGGTTACCGAATGTTAGGATAATCCTAGACCTGTGTTCTGATATAATGATCCTAAGCGGGATCGCGAGGGCGACTCAAACTGTGACTCAAATCGGAATTCTTCTCCTCGAAGTGTCCATTCCGATTATTGCCACTTGGAGTGGGTAGCCAAAATTGATTACCTAGCTGCGTCTAGTATTTAAACTAGCTTCTTCGAAGCAATGTGTTGCATATCTCCTTAAGAAAGAAATCGTGGCCGTTCATGCCCAGGATCGACCCTCATTCCGCGAGGCTAAGGACTTGGTCCTGGCGCGCCCGGCTCTGCCTGGGACGTCATATGCCTCAATAGTAAGAAAGGCACCCTCTGCTTCTGGCCCATCCAGACCAACGAGCACGGTTGTTTCCGCGTCCATTCGGAGCCCTTCTGCGGGCTCTACCCAACCCGGGCGCTACCCTGGTAAAGCTGGCGGCAAAAAGGGTTCATACTCAGCCCCGGCTAAAACCAGGGCTCCCCCCCTCTTTTCCAAGCGTGACCGTTTACCGTAAGGCGAAACGGCCACGCGCCTCCACCGAGTCGTTAGACTCACAGTAGGCAACACCCCTGAAGTTTGTCGCCAGGCCATCTTCCGGGTTTCCTAAAGCTGTGTGCCGAAAGGAGGACATCAAAAAAGGAGCTTCGGCTCCTTCGCCCACGCCTAGTGCTGGGTTGAGTGGCTCGGAGTTGGTGGTTCCTCGAAAAGAGGGCACCCCGCCCCCGAAGCCGCAACCCTTACCTAAGGTTTCGAGGCGGAGAGAGGAAAAGACTCGCATGGCGAGCCCACCCTCCCCCAATAAGTCCTCGAAGGTGACAGCGCCTTCAGCGCTTTGTCCGGCGAACAGCGCCCGGGGTTCTGCCCCCGGGAAGCGTACGGCCATTTCCGTGAGGGTCTTTAGTTCGAGGAGGGCCCCCGCGTCTCCTCCGAGCTAGGCCTGGAGGCATATTCCTTTAATTGAATTGCCGTGGACTCCGGGCCAACTGGGAGGAGCTGCGGAGGCTCGTCTCGTCCCGTTCTCCGTTAGCTATCTTTTTGCAGGATACCATTCTAGACGCGTCATCCTTGCCCACCCTCCCGGGGTATAAAGCTCTTGCGACCCCACCACCGCGAGATGGCTGGGCTGGGGGATGCGCGGTTTACACCTGGCATGATGTCTCCGTTCTTCCTTTTTCTTTAGATACCCCCTTCCAGGCAGTGGCTGTGCAGCTGCACCTGGATAGGAGGTATACTATCATTTCTGCGTACATTCCACCGTCAGCTGACTTTGACGCGGTGGACTTCCTCAGGGTCGTGGCACGGTTGCCGAGGCCCTATCTCTTGCTTGGAGATCTGAACGGCAGGCATCCTCTCTAAAGAGATTACTCCATAAATCCCAAGGGACAAGTCCTTGCCAATCTGATGGAAGAGCTTGAAATGGGTATCCTAAACGTGGATGAGTTTATGCATCACTGTCCGAGAACCGCTTCATTTTCTTGCCTTGATCTATCTTTGTGCTCTTCGGATGCACAGCCTGATTTTGATTGGGGGGTGGTCGATGACCTCCATGGTAGTGATCACTTTCTCATTCAAATATCATTTTCAGGGCAAGTGCCACTTGAGAGACTACCTCGGTGGTGCTTGGCGTGGGCTCGGTGGCCTGCATTTCAGGAAATGACTGAATTCTCTATCTCAGTCGAGGAGTTTAGGTTGGTAGATGAGGCCGTTGAGTTCTTCTCCCGCAACCTCATCGCCGTGGGCCTGACTACTATTCCTAGAACGTCTAGGCCATTTTGCACCCTGACCACTCCCATGGTGGTCAGCCGAGTGTGAGACGGCCCTCAAACAGAAGCGTTATGCCTACATGCGCTATAAGCGCCGCCCGAACGATTTCACTGTCGCTGAATTTCGTCAGGCTAGGGCTAGGTTCCGGTATATTTCGAAGCATGCCCTTTAGAGGATTTGGGGCAAGTTCTCGCAGGACCCCCCCTCCCGTTCTCCAGGAGAATGGGCCCGCAATCTCGGACCCCGCGTCCGTGGCAAAATCCTTAGCGACCGCTTTTTCCGCATTATCTAGCCGTGATGCTGCTCCGCCAGCATTCAATGCACGTAGTGATGTCGCGAAAGGCCGCCGGCTGGACTTTACCTCCAGAGGCGGAGAACCTTTCAACGACAAGTTTACTGTGAGTGAGTTGCGTTTCGCTCTCGCTTCGTGCGCAGACACCGCCCATGGTCTGGACGATGTCCCGTACGCCATGCTTCGACACCTATGTGAGCGAGGCATGGCCTTTCTGTTAGATTTGTTCAACAGGATCTGGTTGAAAGGTCTTCTCCCAGACTCCTGGCGAATCGCTACTGTGCTCGCTTTTCGCAAGCTGGGGAGAGATTACTCTACTCCGACCGGTTTCCGCCCAATTTCTCTAACCTCTTGCGTGTGCAAGTTGATGGAGAAATTGGTTAATGTTAGATTAGCTTTTTTCCTAGACAGCCGAGGTCATCTGTCTTCCGCACAGTGCAGCTTCCTCAAGTTCCACTCCACGTCGGATGCTCTGTTCCAAATGGAAAATGCCATCTGCGAGGCTTTCCTTTGTAGACAGCACTTCGCCACGGTGTTTTTCGATCTAACGAAGGCTTATGATACTGCATGGCGATACGGTATCATGGAGACTCTCCACACGATGGGGGCGAGGGGACGCCTCCCAATGTTTATATCTGAATTTTTGCCAGATCGTCGATTCCGCGTACGGGTGGGGGGAGCCCTCTTCGGCCCAAAGGAGCAGGAAGAGGGTGTTCCGCAGGGAAGTGTCCTCAGCGTCACACTCTTTGCCCTGAGCATCAACAGCATCACCTCGGTGCTGCCGGAAGATGTTCTCGCTACTCTCTACGTGGACGACCTTTCGATCTCTTTTGGCGCGGCCCAGATGCCAACTCTGGAGCGTCAACTCCAACAGGCATTAAACCGCTTCTCTTGCTATTCCAATGCGCACAGGTTTCGGTTTTCTTTGGCAAAGACTAAGGTGGTGCACTTCTGCCGCCATCTACGGCTTTACCCCTAACCAGATTTGTTTCTTAATGGGGTGCGCCAGGATGTGGTTGAGTCGCACCGTATCCTTGGTCTTGTATTCGACCGACGCCTTACCTGGGACGCTCATATTCGCAGCCTTAGGGTCTCTTGTACCCGCGCTATGTACATTTTCCGTTCCGTGACGTTCAGCGCTCGGGGCGCTGATAGGGCTACTGCTCTACTTTTTTATCGATCCTTTGTTCAGTCGAAGCTCGACTACGGAAGCGAGTTTTATGCATCTGCAGCCGAGCGTTTATTGCGGAAGGTGGATTCGATCCACAATACTGGCCTTCCCCTTGCGACCGGTGCCTTTTGCACTTCCTCCATTGAGAGCCTGTTGGTCGATGCTGGGGAGATGTCACTCGCTCTGCGCCACGTGCAGTGCATCGCTTGCCTGTACACGCGAGCCCGGAGACTCCCTCAGTCCCCAACAGCGTTCACTGCATCCGCAGCTGATCTCGATGGTGCCTATGCCGCTGAGAGACGCCATCATACCATAAGCCCTTTGGGTTTAGGGCCAGGAAACTCCTTCGAGAGGTAGATATAGCTCTCGGGCCGGTGGTGCCCCTGGTTCTGCCCAGGACGCCACCCGGGAGGGTACCACATTTGGCTATTTTTCACTACGCCTCTGCTCCCCAAGCTTGTACGGCGCCGGGAGTATTGCATTCGACCTTTTTGGAGCACGCATCGTGTCACGCTGGAACCGTGCCAGTGTATACGGATGGCTCCAAGTCCTAAGAGGGGGTCTGCTTCCACGCCATATCCCATCTGTTTGAAGTCAGCATGGCTCTACCAGGCGCTGCGTCTGTCTTCACGGCCGAGCTGGTGGCAATACACCGCTGGGTACCGGAGATTACGCGACGTGCCCGTTCGGAGACCGGATTGTGATCTATAGCGACTCACAAAGCGCCCTGAGTGCTTTTGGGGCATTGAAATCTCCGCATCCCCTGGTTCGCGAAATCCGTGACGCCACGGTTTTGGCGAGCCGGGCAGATGTCGAGATTATCTTCTGCTGGGTTCCTGGACATGTAGGAATTGCGGGGAATGAGTGCGCTGATGAGGGCGCCAAAGAGTCCGCGAGGACTCTGCGACCTGACCAGCGTTTCGCTCTTCCTCACACCGACTACATGGCAGAAATACGGGCAGCTCTTTGGACTGCTTGACAAAGAAGATGGGAGACGGTCGTAGGGAACGTAAAGTTGCGTGCCATTGCGCCGCAACTGTTCCCATGGACCTATCCCCCAATTCCGCGGCGGCTTCAGGTTGCTTTCTGTCGTCTCCGAATTGGACATACTCGTGTGGCGCATCGCTATTTGATAGAGCGCTCGCCTGCGCCCTATTTCAACGACTGCTTCGTCCCCCAGACTGTTCGGCACATTCTTGTCGAATGTCCCAGTCTGGGTGATCTTTGCGCATGAAACCTATCCCGGTACCGGGATGGGCGGGGTCGCTACCGCCTGTCCCTTGTACTCGGGACAGATTTGTGCATATTGACTTGTGGACTTGTTGACTTCTTGGGGGAGGCCGGCTTTCTTCCTATTATTTAAGCAAGGTTTGTTTTTTTGTTGTTTATTTTGTTTTGTTTTGTTTTTTGCATTTGTTATTTTCCATTTGGTTTCACGCTCCTGCTCCGGGAGGACCTCTTCCTGACGCACCAGCTTGCTTCCTTTCCCCATTTTTGGCATGTCTCTTTTTTCTTTCTAATTTTATTTTAAAGTAGCCTAGAACTAGGCCAGTTTTAATACGGCGACTAATGCCCAAGTAAGCAGTCGCCAGATGAGCTCTTAAAAAAAATATAAATTAAAATACTCACTGTAACTCAACTCACTTCTAAATCACGCTGAAGTTCTTTAAGAGTAACTTTGGTTGTTTTACTGACCTTTCTTACTAATAATCTCCCTGCACGTTCGGTTATCTTGCGAGGACGGCCAGAACTGATCGGAGGAATAGTAGAATTTTGAGACTTCCAGTGACGTATTATCGTTCCAACTAAACTCAATGGAAATACTAACTGACGAGATATTTTTCTATAACTAATGCCACTTTTATGAAGGTCTACAATACGTTTTCAAAGAACTTGATCAATTCGTTCCTGTTTCTCCATCGTGCGAATGTTTACAGGACGCTGTCTGATAAAGGATGACGCGATAGCTCATACCAATCCCTAAGTTATGTGCCTAGATTAATGTAGAACGTTTTAGAAATTGTAAGAAGTTTCTCCTTCTCGAACATTTATGAGTAAGTGATAAAAAGCGATATGTGTTGTGAAGTTTTGCGTTACTAATTAATTGTATTTCTTCGAAAAAAAACTATTAATGTTTTTATATGGTCCTGATGATTTAATTTAGTCATTACAAAAATAATAAACAAAAGATGTCAGCCAAAGAGTGCATACCTCAACTAAACCCATTGAAATTAAAACTTTTCCTTCGCGGCGCAAAAAATCTGGAATTCTACTGCAGATCAGCCATAGGTCAAATTAGTTAAAACCATATAATTCCTACCTATCGCATTAGGAATCATGCGTCTATCTTTATAAGTTTGTGTATTATTAAAAAAGGCCGAATTTTTTATAATTGTAAATCCGGATCTCAATTTCGTACAAATATAACTTTTTAACTTTAACAGACAAAATCTCTTTCAGTCATTGCAAGTCTAAATTATCTCTGCTACGATTGAGCAAATCCTCTGTTTCTACCACACTCATTTACTGTGCCTTTTGTTACTCTGGAAATATTTCCTCTCAAATTATATTTTCATCACCCAGACCCGGATCCAATTATATATATTGTTACAACGTCTTAAATTGTCCATCCATTGGTAATTTAAATTGAACGAGTTTATTATATTTTACGATATTGGCCACAATTTCACAAAATACCGTTTCTCGCAATATTAAAGAAAGAGAATAAGTGATCAAGAAATTGCATCCGTATCTTATTGTGTCCTCAAATGTAATCATCTCTTTCATCGCTTAAGGGCCACCCACCCAGAAAGGGTTCAATCAAATCCTCTATCAACCTTTAGAAATATATTACACACAATCATACAACCGTTTAAGACAAACCTCTAATGGTGATTACATAAACATAGCCAATCTCTGTCGGCGGAAATAAAGATTTACTAGGATTTGACTACCCTTGATATCTACTAAAAACACCTTAAGGTGACATTCATTTACTTACCTATTTTGACCCGCCAGAAATTCGTATTGTTTTAAACCCATCCATAATTATCAGCCTGATAAAAGTATTTATTTTTTATTGACCCAAACCCATCCAAATTCATCGTAATGCAGCAATTATCATCACATTAATCAAATATTATTTTTAGAATTTGGCCCAACTTAACTTATTAAGTCACTCTTTCCAGTTGTTGTCACAACCAGCATCCTGGTATACAACCTTATAGTCCCCGCTAAAATAATTACACGTCAATTACCATCCAAGAACATTAAAGGGGTACATACCTCTTATCTCGAGCACAGCAATTCCCATCCCCTTAATCTAATGATATTTTTATCATCATTTGCCCAACTAAACTTCTAAATTCACTCTTCTCAATTGTTCCTGCCACGCCGCTTTATGACACACACCCTTATAATCACCTGCTAAAATTCTTACCCACCAATTAACAGCTGGAGGGAAAATCCAAAAAGATTAACGTGTTACACACACACACACTTCTCAGTTGTTGCTATCAACCTGCTTTCTGCCATAAACCCTTATAGTCACCCTCAGAAAACCCGTACACGCCAATTAACATTTAGAGGGAACATCCAAGAACATTAACGGTGAATTCTCAATTCTGGAATTTGCATACGATATCCAGAATCCGCACAATTGGCTCGTCACGAAAACCGAATTTATTCTAGGGATAAGAAAGAGTAAAACACCTTCCCAATTTCATGTTAGGAATCCGTTCGGAATCTGGCACAGTGGTGCCTGACACGTTGTGTATGTGTGTGCAACAAATAAGACCGATAACAAAGTAGCACAAAACGTTACGGATGTATTAGTTTTGCTTAGGAAATCTTCAGAGAAGAAAATATTTGTTAATCAATGGAGAATAGGAAGAGAGTTACAGGAAAAATGATAGAAGAAGAAGATCAGCAACACCAGACACCTCACCGATCTCAGCAGCTCCAATACGTAAAGTTCGCACACAGTCCATAGTTGCAAAGTTTCAAGTAGGGGTGTACAAAACAATAACTCGACTGACCTCAAATGTTTGACCAAGAGCTGTGGTACATAAAATTAGAGAAATAAGGGAGGATGTTAGAAGCGAGCGTAGTTTATGATATCCAGTAGAAGAAATCAAATCATTCAACCCGACATAACTGCTGCCATCATAAAATATTCCCTTGCCCACAGGGATCCCCATCAACTTTTGGTTTACCCTTCCCCCTTGTTCTCCAATAGCCTATTAAGGAGGGGAATGTCCAGAGTATCGTATTATTCAGCTATTCATTCCGCTATTCAATATGCATTCTATATTCCGGTAACCAATTTATAGAGGGATATAAAATCATGGAGGGGAAGATTCAGCATTCAATGCTCTGCCGATAACCCCCACACTAACCCAATGCACATACAACAGAGTACCATTTCCTTCCCCCCCAACTCAACCCTCCTATGCCGGGAACAGGTGAAGTATTAGTGTTTGTTAGGGAAGTCTCTAAAATATTTATAGGATAGGTATGTAATTCAGTTACCGCTGATTAAATAGTTTATTTACGGAGAAAACAAGTCCTGAAAGCTCTTCCTTCACCGACAAAGCCTCCTATTTACGTGCGAAAGCAATGGGGAACTGGTATAAAAAAAAGTTTGGGGTCGTCCCTGGATCACCATTTCCTCATAGTTATTGTCGGCTGGGAAAATTAGGTGTAATCGACTCTGATACTATCTCGTCCAGAACATCCTTTAGGAATTAATTTAAACCTATATCGAAATCTATAACTCTCAAATAAATTGTAATATTTGAAGTGAATGATTGCATTTGCATAACAAATGATGAAATATGGATTGTAAAATAGGTTGAAGATGGCGTGTCTGCATAGGAATATTTTGTGCATTTAATCGAGATATATATATATATATATATATATATATATATATATATATATATATATATATAAAGTTGGTTGGTCGAAAAAAAATCAGCCTTAGTCAAATAAGGACTCTACTTCCACACCGTTATATATTGCCTGATTAATTTCGTTTGAATCTTTTTTAACTAGTTACCATTAATTAATTACCACTTAAACAGCGAACTGGCTAACATATATATATATATATATATATATATATATATATATATATATATATATTTTCGACCAATCAACAACATAAATCAGAGAACCAACTAATACTAAATCGCATCTTTCCTGGTAATATAATTTTTAAATTTCATTCATTCAGTTCACAGCTTTCTCCGAATCAGGTAACAAATTTTAGTGTATTTATTGGTTTTCCTTTTCTGCCAATTGTAACTTTATTAATTTAGTTTGAATGTATTTACTTTTTAACTAAATATACAGATTTTTGTCCTTCATAATGCATTTGGATATTTTTTTTGTTTTACATCCTAGTACATTTTTAGCCTAAAGCCATTAATTATCATTGTTCTCATAATTGTTAAGCAATTGTTCTCATATGAATCTTTAGAGGATGGGTCCAGAGCCCGAAACGTTGGCAATATATGTTATATATATATATATATATATATATATATATATATATATATATATATATATATATATATATATATATATATATATATGGAGCTCAGCCGTGAAGCCTGCATTTAATATTGAGGATAAATTCCAGAGCCACGAGAAACGGATGCAGCATCTTTTAATTTTTTAAAACGTTTCGAAATCCACAAGTTTTCATTTTCAGTCTAGAATAAGTTTACAAAGTTGATACATATGAATATAACTTGAAAAGGCCAACAAGACATTATTTTAAAGGGTGACCAATTATATAATATCAGTAAAATGTACTATAAGTTAATTTTTTTGAATATGACTTGGCAACAGTTAGATTTGCTTTAAACCTGACTAAAAAAATTGCTAATACATAAGAAGAAAACTTGAAAACTTGTAAACTTATTCTAGCCTGAAGATGAAAACTTGTAGTTTTCTAAACGTTGTGAAAAATTAAAAGATGCTGCATCCGTTTCTCGTGACTCTGGGATTTATCCTCAATATTATATATATATATATATATATATATATATATATATATATATATATATATATATATATATATATATACAGGGTGTCCACAAACTCTGGGTACATAGGAATTTTAATATTTTATTTATTTATGTTATTTTTCCTCCCCAGATCGAATGATGGCTCTGTCTAAAGAAGAAAGAATAGAGTTCGTACTCTTAAAGGGACGAGAAGTATGTTCTTATCGCAAAATCGCCGATGAATTTAACCTTCGAGACCCTGATCGGCAACCTATTTATTTTACTGCCGTCGGGAAATTGGTCACGAAGTTTAAAGAAACCGGCAGTGTCTTGGACATATCCGTTCCGGGCGACCAAAGACTTCAGACGAAACGAAAGAGGATGTCATGGCCAAGATTGCTGCTAGCCCAAAGAAATCACTTCGTCGGACATTCATGGAGTTGGGTGTTCCAAGGTCAACTATCCACAAAATCCTGGTAGAGCAGAAGTTCCATCTGTACAAATTACATCACTTAAATGAAGACGACCCCGATAGACGAATGCAGATGTGCGAATGGTTTCCAGATAAATTGGATGAAAATATCAATTTTACTAAAGACCTTTTGTTGTAGAGTGATGAAGCTTTGTTTTATGTTAAAGGTGAAGTCAACAGACAGAATTTTCGATACTGGTCTCAAGACAATCCACATTGGATGGATCCACCCAAACAGCAAGGCTGCCAAAAGGTGATGGTGTGGTGTGGTTTGTGGAAAGCTCATGTGCTAGGACCCTTCTTCTTTGATGAACATGTAACCGGTGAGACTTATCTGAACATGTTGAGAGACAAATTAATGCCTCAAATTGAGCGCCTAGGCGAGGAACTTCCGGACTGGTTTCAGCAGGATGGAGCCCCTGCCCATTTTGCTACAAATGTTAGAGATTCACTGAATGGCACTTTTCCTCACTGGATTGGAAAAAGAGGTCATGTGGAGTGGTCCCCTCGTTCACCAGACCTTTCTCCCCTTGTTTTCTTTTTCTGGGGTATGTTAAAAGAGAAAGTTTACTCAATGAACATTGCAAATCTAAACCACTTGAGAGAACGCATTATCAGTCTGTGTGCTGAAATCGACGGCAATGTACACCTATTCAATCGAGTTCACCAGAATTTAGCAAGGCGCATCGAATTATGCATTGCAAATAATGGAAATCATATTGAAAATATAATTTCTTAACATTATAATTAAATAAAATTGTTTTGTTCTAAAGGTATGTATTTATCCCCTATGTATTTAGACTTTGTGGACACCCTGTATATATATATATATATATATATATATATATATATATATATATATATATTTGGGAAACTCGGAAAGTAGCGCTTGAGTGGAGCAATAATTAAAAAAAAAACCCACAGGAAAGAGGAAAGTGGAATCCTAGGAATCAAGGAATACATAGTTATTTTGCATAATCTTATATATAGACGAAAATTATGCGTTGCTCCGTTTACATACAACAAAAGAATACAAAACATGGTGGGCCTGAAAAAAATAGAAATACATTATCAGAAAACAGGGATTAAAAACAAATACAGAAAGCTTAAAGATATATAAATTAAATCTCTACCAAAATACCAAAGTTCGAGGGAGTGTGTGTGAAATCTAGAAATATAAGTCATATAACTATGTATTTATACATACGCTAGTATAAATACATTATTCAATAAATAAAATAAATATAAAAAGGTAAATAAATCAAAGTGCTAAGAACTAACATGGCCAATTTCATTTAAAAATAAGCATTTTATTGCCCGGAAGCAACAAGGTTAAAGAGACCGGGGATATATTGTAGTTGGGAATGAGTTAATGAAGGAGCATTCAACAATAGTTCATTTAGTTTAGCCGCACTCCTGTTCTATTAATCGATTACAATTTCGAAGAGTTTTTTAAACTGCTTTTGGATTCCTTGCTTTAAACCTCTTTCCGAACGTCTTTCAAACATTTTCAACGGGATTCACATTTTCCAAGCAGTCATATACTCTTTGTCCAGGAAGGTCTTGACCGATTGAACAGTGTGGCAGGAGACGTTATCCTGCGTAAAAAATGTTTTTTTTGCGGCTAGGAGGCTTTTAGATGGGACAAAGATTGCTGTCGCAACGATTCATTGTACATTTGTGCATAATAAGTAGCTTAGTGCCTTCTATAAAGTCATCCTTCAGACCGTGTCCCTTCCTCCTCCAATATCCATACTTGTTTTAGTAAAATCAAAATATACTCTTTCGCCTGTCCAGCAACAAACAAAGTCCTGCCATCTAATTTGGACAAATTGAACTTAGATTCGTCACTGAGATGGACTTGGTTCTATTCGTTATCCTTCCAAGTGAAGTGCTCAGAGGCGAATGCGAAACGAGCCTTCTTGTTACGTGGCCTGATCAAATGGCTTGACCGCGTATGTGTGAGTGCAAAGCTTGTTTTCTTCCAGCTGTCA